>JBAKBP010008057.1:0-94339 GCA_037953745.1 Lithodes maja
GTTAAGGCTGGTGTGGTTGCAGATACTGCAGGTGCAAGTGCTTGCTGAGGCATGGTTAGCACTATACCAACATCAGCCACAGTGATGACTTGGTGGGGCAGTGCTGTGGCGGGACTTTATTGTACGGTACTACAGTACACTCCAACTACTGAAAGGCAACCCCGCCTGAGCCGTTACAATGCATGTAATGGAAAAATGACGCTAAACCATTGTATGTATGTATATGATGCGTACTAGTCTAGAACTAATGGTGCCGATTTATCACCCCCATATTTTCGTCGTGAACGCAATTTCCAGTACTCCTACCCATGAAACACAATGTACATACTTGGCACTAGTCCATTATTTACCAATATGTGAACAATACTTCATGTAAGAGGCGCCTGTAAGAGTAAAGGCTGTGATAAATCCGCCACTTCATGTGTTCGTCTCCCAGGTTTGCTGACTACCTGGCTGGTCTCGGCGGTCCGTTCATAATAACTCGCGCGCGGAATGTATACTTGATTATCATATCTCACTCTTGGTAATACCCCCTACCGGCAACATAGATAATTATTACAATAAGTCTTGGGGAGGGGGGGGGGAAGGATCTCCCTTATAAGTCCCCTTGAGACATACGAAGACCTGAGAAATATCTTGCCTCAATTTCATTCGATTTGCTTACTTTTGGGTAAATCGATTGGCCTATGTAATGTTTGGGTAGTTTTAGTTATACTGTATCTAGCGGTTCGCCTGCAGTAGTGTATATTGCTGAGGAACAGGTGACGTTCTAGTGTGGATCGACCCATATTTATCGTATTTTATGTCTTTAGTACATCTTGTAAGTACAAAACTGGGCTCCAGTTTCCGTATTAATGTACTGTACTGTACTATTAAAGGTGTGGACAATGTTTCTTCACCCATATTCACTCGTTAAGAAAAGAATATGATAAAAGAATCACAGCATGGTTTCCGAAACAAGCTTTCATGTCTAACAAATCTCCTTTACTTTTTTCACGACATCTTCAACATGTGTGACGAAAGTAAAGCTGTCGATATTGTCTACCTTGATTTCTGGTGATGGGCTGGTCTACTGGTGATGGGCTGGTCTATCAGAGTGAGAACTGAGCGATCTCTGCCATACCCATAGCTTACTCTGACTGTTCCTTTTACTTCTAAATTTTCTAGATCTCAAGTGACGGCGTCTTTTGCGTGGATTGACCTCCTAATCTACCAAGATTGGAAGCCAAAGCGTCACATCTTTCCTTTGCCCCTCACTTTCTCTTCGTAATTGCTGAGGGGCACAGGGCCCTGGGTGGGGCTTTGGTTTCCCGGGCATTTCCGCACCCTCCTCAGCTCCTCGCCATGGAGTGGCTTCGGTCACCCAGGCTTTATTGTGGTGGGCAGGGAGGGTTCTGTGGGGGCGCTCGGTTGTGGCCTTGGCCTTGCTCGGGGCCTTGGGGCTGTTCGGCCAGGCAGCTTGGGGAAAAACAACAACAACAACCTTGATTTCCAATTTAGCATTCGATAAAGTTCCCCACAAACATCTCTTGGTAAAATTAAAATCTCATCATGGCATAGAAGGATATGTACTTTGATGGATTGAGAATTGGATTACTGGGCGTAAGCAACGAGTAGTAATAAACGGTAAAGCCTTTGTCCGGATAAATGTCACAAGCAGTATGCCGTAGGGGTCAGTGCTCGAACCTGTTCTTTTCTTAATTTATATTAATGACATCAATGATGATCTGGAATAACATGGAATGTTAGTGGCATGAATGATGGCACAAAAGAGAGAGAGGTTCTGGAAGTGTTAGTGAATGCCAGGCTGGATGTATGTGGAATGACAGAGACCAAATGGAAAGGTTCAGATGTGAGAGAGTGGGAGTGTGGAATAGGTGTGTGTGCTGGAGTGAGTGAAGGAATAGCGAGAGAAGGTGCATGTTTGTTTGTAAGTAGCAAATGGAAGGAATGTGTAAGAGAGTATGGGTCTGTGGGTTCAAGGATTGTGTGGGTGAGAATGAAAGTAGGAATACAAACATGGGTGATTGTATGCGTGTATGCCCCGACAGAGGATATACTTGAAAGAAAGAAAGAGGAGTTCTGGATGAATGTGGAGGCGTGCCTGGAGAAGTTTGACAAGAACGAAAGAATATTTCTGATTGGGGATATGAATGGTAAGGTGGGTGATAGGAAAGTTGAGGGAGTGGTGGGAGGGTGGGGGGTACCATCAGAGGTGAATGGGAATGGTAGTGCACTTGTGGACTTATGTGTGGGGAGGAGGCTGTGGATAGCCAACACCTTCTTCCGACACAGAATGATCCACAGGTACACGTGGAAACGGATGTTGACAATGAAGGATAAGACAGTGGTGGAACGAAAGTCATTGATTGATTATGTATGTGTGGATGAACGAATGAAGAAATCTGTGATGGATGCTAGGGTGTATAGGGGTATTGGAGGGGGTCTGTCTGATCATTATGTAGTGGTAGCTAAGGGTAGGATACAAAAGAAGTGGGTGAGGAGAGCGGGAGGGAGGCGAGAGGAGGGTGGAATGGTGAGGAGGGTGGAGAGGTTGCAGGAGGAGGAAGTCAGGGAGGAGTACAGGAGAGCAGTGGAAAGACGACTAGGTGGGTTCGACCTGGAAGTTATGGAGGAAGTGGAGGAGATGAGCAAGGTGTTTAAGGATGAGATCTGTGCAGCATGTGAGGAGGTGTGTGGAGTGAGGAGAAGAGGGAGGGGAGTGAAAGGTACAGCATGGTGGACAGAAGAGGTAAGAATAGCTGTGGAAGAAAAGAAGAAAGCATATAGAGAGTGGTTGGGTAGTAGAGGGAATGAAGATTCCGAGAGACAGAAACGAGCGAGGTACGTGGAGAGTAAGAGGGTGGTGAAGAGAGTAGTGAAGGAAAGTAAGAGAAGAGTAGATGAGGAATTTGGAAGGAATCTGAGTGTAAAATGGAGGGAGAGTAAGAAACTGTTCTGGAAAGAAGTCAAGAAAGTTAAGGGAAGGTAGCAAGGGAAACAGTAAGGGTGTGAAAGATAAGAATGGGAGAATGCTAGCCGAGAAGCAAGAGAGAGTCGAAAGATGGAGGGAGTACTTCAGTGAGTTGCTAAATGAAAGGAATGAAGAGCCAGCAAACATAGCTGGATATGGTATGGGAGGGAGAAGAAGAGAAGTAGTGGAGGAGGAGGTGGGGATCAGGAGGTCAGAAGTGTGGGAAGCCATGAAAAGAGTGAAGTTGGGGAAAGCACCAGGAACAGATGGAGTGTGTGGGGAAATGTTGAGGTATGGTGGTGAGATAGTGATAGAATGGGTATGGAAAATGTGCAAACTAGCATGGGAGAAGGGGAGTGCACCCGATGACTGGAAGACTGGCATAATAGTCCCCCTATATAAGGGCAAAGGGGAAAGAGGAGTGTGTGGTAACCACCGAGGAATATGTCTTCTAAGCGTAGTAGGGAAGGTATACAGTAGGGTAGTGATTGAGAGAGTGAGAGTGAGAACGGAGAAATGGATAGGCGACGAGCAGGGAGGCTTTAGGAAGGGAAGAGGATGTGTAGATCAGATTTTTACCCTGAATTGTGTTGTGGAGAAGTATCTGGAGAAGAAACAAAAGGTGTATGTTGCCTTTATGGACTTGGAGAAGGCCTATGACAGAGTGGATAGAGAAGGTTTGTGGAAAGTACTTAGAATATACGGAGTAGAGGGCAAGTTGCTGAAAGCAGTGAAGAGCATGTATGAGGGTGCAAAGGCGGCAGTACGTGTGGAGAGTGAGCAGAGCGAGTTCTTTGACCTGAATGTTGGTTTGAAACAGGGGTGTGTGATGTCCCCGTGGTTGTTTACTGTATATATGGATGGAGTTATGAAAGAAATACTATCAAGAGCAGTGGATGTTGGTGTATCGCTGAAAAGGGAGGGAATTGAGTGGAAGCTACCTATACTGCTGTTTGCGGATGATACAGTTCTGATGAGTGATAATGAATGGGAGTTGCAGGGTCTGGTAAATGAGTTTGGAACAGTGTGCGAAAAACGGAATTTGAAGGTAAATACGGGGAAGAGCAAGGTTATGGTCTTCGAAAGGGGTGAAGTCACAGAGTGTGAGGTGAAGCTGAACGGTCAGGCTATGGAGATCGTCAACTCTTTTAAGTATCTGGGCAGTGTGTTGAGTAAAGATGGGACTATGGATGAAGAGGTGCGGGAGAGGGTACAACAGGGGAAGAGGGTTGTAGGAACGCTAAAAGCAGTAATAAGAAATAGGGTGGTCAGTATGGAAGTGAAGAAGTCCTTGCATGACAGTGTGGTAATCCCGACACTGACTTACGGAAGCGAAGCATGGACGTTGGTTGAGAGACTCAGACCAAGAGTGAGAGCAGTGGAAATGAATTACTTAAGGAGTGCGTGCGGAATTACATGGAGGGATAGACAGACTAATGAGGAAGTAAGAAGGAGGTGTGGTGTGGAGGTAGATGTGCTGGAAAGTGTGAAAAGGAACAACTTGAGATGGTTCGGCCATATGGAACGTATGGAAAGCGAGAGAATGACTAAGAGGGTGTACGAGAGCGAGGTGGAGGGACAGAGGGGGAGAGGTAGACCGAATATGAGGTGGAAGGATGGAGTGAGGAACTACATGAATGAAGGCGGTGCTGGTTGGGGGGAGGGGCGTCGACTGACTGGGGACAGAGGTGCATGGGGGCGGTTCGTTCGTGGCCACCCCTTCGGGGATCACGGCGTCAGGCAATAGATAGATAGATAGATAGAATGATGATCTTTCATGTACAATTTAAAAATTTGCAGATGATACTAAAAGAGCAAACATAGTAGTATCTCCCTTGCATGTTAAACAGATCCAAAATGATTTACAGTAGATAAATTAGCAAATTGGGCCCAAACCTGGCAAATGAGTTTCAGTACCGACAAATGTAAAGTACTGTACTACATATAGGATACAAGAATGAAAATTCAAACTACTAGTCAACTCAAAAATACTGATAAAGAAACTGACTTAGGAGTAACAATATCAAGTACAGTACAGTAAACCCTCGTTATCTCGGACTGATTGAGGGGGAGACCATTTCCGAAAAGTCTGATTTTCCAAGAAGTCAGACTTAAGAGAGGGAAAATGTCCGAATTGACATTTCAGAATTTTCCGATATGTTCCGAGTTGTGAGGTGACCTGTCAGACAGACCACGTGGGCCCTCGGAGTTTTACCCCTTAGATTTTGGAATTTTTTAGATATATGGAGACATGTCCGACAAGCCACAGTGGTCCCTCGGATACAAATCATAGATATCGGAATTTTGCCGAGATCTACGGCGAACTATCCGAGAGGCCGATGCCATTCCGAGAAGTACAGGTTTCCGACTAAAAAGAGTCCGAGAAAACGGGGGTTTACTGTACTTTAAAACTTAGCTAACAATGTACCGAAGTAGTTAAGAAAGCAAACAAAATTATTGGCTTCATTGGAAGATCATTTGCATGCAAATCTGAAAATGTCATTCTCACCTTTTACAATTCTTAGGTTCGCCCCATCGGGAATATCCGATGGCACTATCGTTAGTGAGTGCTGTACAGCTTTGCGCAGTGGTAGTATCGTAACCAATAGGGTCTTGCTGAGTACCGTGGATATTGCATTGTCACTGCTATAAGCTAAAAACAGTGTGCAAAATTGGTTAAAGTTCTTGCACCACACACATCTGCCATCCTGTGCGTGGTCTCTCCACGCATCTCGGTTGGGCTACCCCCAAAGGGTAGCCAAGTCGATCCCCACCTACCCGCGGTGACCTTGCAGACACCACTTTCCATTTTTTTCTTTTCCATTTTAATTTTTTTCCATTGTGGTGGCACTGACGGGGACGGCGCTACCTGGGGTCTGTCCCAGGTAGTTATTTTCACGTTTTTTTTAAACTAGGGTTTTCTTTTATTTTTAATCAGATACAAAATACAGGTGTTTTTGTTTTTAATTATTGGTTACTTCCACTGAAATGGCAGCGGGCAAGCAGAGTTGTAGTTGTGGGAAGGTTGTGGGCAAGGCCAAATCACTGGGCTGCTACTCGTGTGGTACCTATTTTCATGTTAACTGTATAAATGTTGATGATGAGGACCTCAGAGTACTTGCAAAGAAGAAACCTGGATTTAAATGGCATTGCACTGTTTGCGATACCACCCCCCTGGCTGCAAAGGATGCAGCAATTAGTCAGCAGACCTTGGATGACCTGACGGCTGCCCTAGTTGGTGAAGTGAAGACTGCCATTGTAAACGAAGTGAAGGGTGCCCTTGCTGCGGTGGCCGTGGAGATAGAGAGTATTGGTAACAGAATGGATATCCTTGAGACTAAAGTTGCTGCCCCCGACATTCCCTTGTTTGCCAAGATAGTTCAGCAAACATTTGAAGAGACCAAAAAGGAGCCGACCAAACGCACCACTGAGGTGGTAGATGGTGGAAAGAAAAAAACTGTCTGGGACCATCAGGTCCTGGTAGTGAAGCCAAAAGACCGATCCTCCGAGCCAGTAAGCCCACCAGATACAAAGGCAATCGAGACTGCTTTGGCTTCGGTTCCGGTTAACAAGTTAACTATAACTGATTCAGGTGTACTGGTGGTACGACTTCCATCCAAGAAAGCCAAAGAAGATGCAGGAAGGGCCATCAATCAGTGTTTGGGGGTGGACAGTGCCTTCAGTGTCTCCGAACCAAAGAAGATGATGCCAAAAATGACTCTGGTAGGCATTGCTAATGACGCTGAGGATAATGAGATCATTCCCAGCATCCTCAACAAGAACCCAAGAATAAAGTCCCTGGTCGACGATGGCTTAGCTATGAATTTGCTATTCACTAAGCAAAAGAGTGATGCACACACAAAGACTGCGGTAGTAAAAATGTCACCTGAAATACACTCTTCCATTGTGGATGATGGCAATTCTGTGTATGTTGGACTTGTGAGATGTCGTGCATACGATCGCTTCTGGGTAACACAATGTTACCATTGCCAGGGCTTTGGTCATACCAGTGACAGGTGTTATCGGAAAAATGAGGATCCAAAATGCAACTTCTGTGCCGGTACTCATAACTCAAAAGACTGCACCAACAAGACTTCCTCCAAATGTATAAATTGTATGAGCTGCACATCAGTTACGGAGCCGCCAAATCATTTCGCCTCAAGTAGAAATTGTCCTTTAATGACAGCTCAGAGAAATAAAGTTATTGAGAACACCAATTTTGTAGGTTCAAAAAACTGAAAAATGCACATGGGAGCCGGTTGAAACTGGGTCTGTTGAATGTTCGTTCCTTGCGTAACAAAATGGATCATATTTGCGAGATCTTGGATTAACGTAACCTTGATGTATTATGTCTCACTGAGACCTGGTTGTTCGAGTCAGATCTGAATATTATCCAGGCGGCATTGCCTAAAACCCATTCCATAATAAATGTTCCTAGGCCTAGGGGAGATCATCCGGGTGGTGGAGTGGCAGTTGTCTACTCCACATCTCTGGTGAATATCTTGCAAATAAGCCATAACCCAGCCCCTCTTTATTATGAACTGTTGGAAGTGGAACTAAAACTCCATCAACAAATTCTAAGAATGGCAGTTGTCTATAGGCCTGGCCATCGTGGCACAGATAGGGGTTTTATGGAAGAGTTTGGGCAGTTTCTCGAGGAATTTTCTGCTAAAACCGGAAGACTTTTGATATGTGGAGATTTTAATTACTGGGTTGACAGCCCTCATCTGAAGCCATTTTCTCCTGAGTTCCTTGAGTTGACTGATCAGAACAATTTTGTAAACCATGTGTCCCACCCAACTCATATCTTAGGACACACCCTTGACTTGGTTTTCTCTCCTGTGGGTTGTGGTGGTGTTCTGGATGTTGATGTTGAGAATGCTGACCCTAATACCTCTGATCATGCTTTGATTACTTTCAGCTTTGATTTCCCTAAGCCACTCACACATGAAAAAGTAATCAGATTTAGAAATTATAAAAATGCAGACCTAAATTTGGCTAGCAGTGAAGTAAAACAGTACTTGGGAAGTATTAATACTTCCAACCTTACTTCAGATGAGCTGGTGGAGGTACATGGAAATGCACTTAAATTAGTGTTCGATCATCACTGTCCAGAAGTAGAGAAGAAAATCATAGTACGAGATGATTCACCCTGGTATAGCACTCGAGTTAAATTTCTTAGAAGAGCGCGTAGAAGAGCTGAACGTGAATGGCGGAAAAATAAAACAGACTCTACATGGTTGCAATATCTGTCAGCCAGAAGAGCTGTGGTCCACAAAATCAAAGATGAAAAGAAAGTGTATTATCAGGGAAAAGTTGACTCGTGTGGTAACGACCAGAGGAGGTTGGCTTCAATTGTAAACAGTTTACTTGTAAAAACAAGAGTCAGCTTAAGACCTTCTGTACCCGATGCCGAGTTGGCTGCCAACTTTGTGGCATTTTTTGCTGGCAAGATAACTCGCATAAGACAGGAACTGGATGATGCTTCTGTTGGTGAAGAACTTTCAGTTGTACTCCAACCCCGACACATTCCTAATAATGTCCTCTCATCCTTTCACTCAGTAGAGGTGGACATGATCTCGTCCTACATAAGAAACCTCAATAAAACATTTTGCCTGTTGGATCCTATAAATGTTTCCAAGCTACCAAGAGTCTATGATCACACAGTTGAGTTTATTTCCAAAATAATTAATAAGTGCTTCTCTGAAGGTAGCTTCCCACATTCTGAAAAGCATGCACTACTCCGACCTACTCTAAAGAAACCTGGACTTGATGTTGAGAACATGTTGAACTATCGTCCTGTCTCCAACCTGTCCTTCATATCAAAGATATTAGAGCGTGCAATACTTGACCAATTACAACCACTACTTCAGCAGAATGAAACTATCCCAATTTTTCAGTCTGCTTACCGACAGCATCATTCAACTGAAACAGCATTGATTAGAGTACATAATGATCTGGTTGAGAACATTTGCAATGGTGTGGCCTCACTATTGGTCTTGCTTGATCTCTCTGCGGCCTTTGACACAGTGGATCACGAGTTGTTATTGAGTGATCTTTATGATTGTGGTGTGCGTGACTCCGCTCTCTTGCTTCTTGGGTCGTACTTGTCAGGTAGATCCCAGAGTGTGATGGTAAATCAAGTGGTCTCGGACTCGACACCCCTGCAGTATGGTGTTCCGCAGGGATCAGTTTTAGGTCCTATCCTATTTATAATTTATATTAGCAGTTTGTCTCTTCTGCTTCGTGCACATAATGTCACCTTTCACTTTTATGCAGATGACACCCAGATTTATGTGAGAATCACAAATATACAGTCAGACCTGCCAATACGCGAGCTTTTAACACGCGATTCACCTTATACGCGAGGAGGGGGTCGAATCATACCCAAAACTTTCAAAACGCGTGATGTACCTTTAAAACGCGAATCCGGGCCCGATATAAGGGCAATTCCGGGGAGTTCAGCTAATACGCGAGGCCCCCACCATTCCGCGCCAGTTACGTAGGCACGCAGGGCATTGTGGGATACGCCAGTCTACCCTCGGTCCACGCTCGCGCAACAGCTGTCCGACTCGTGTTGGACATTTACTGTTAATTTTAAGGTGAGTTTATTATTATTGTTATATTTTCTTATGATTTGGATGTTTATGTATACATATATGTACCTTTTGTGGCAATTGACGGAGATAAATAGGCCTAAAGTAGACAACTTGGAGTCAGTGCCGCCCATATCGATTTATTCCCATATAATACTCTATTGCTAATACGCGAATTTTCATTCCGCGCCCTCGCGTGTCGCCCATATTCTCGCGTATTGGCAGGCCAGACTGTAGTTGATATACGGAGTAAGATGGAATTGTTGATGTCTGATATCAAGAAGTGGATGAGAGCGAGAAAACTTAAACTAAATGATGGTAAAACTGATATTCTCATCATCCGAGGAAATAGAAGAGCTGATGATATAGTAGGTGCCCTCTCCATCAATGTGGGTGGATCTCAGCTGCGACCGGCCAACTCTGTTCGAAATCTGGGTGTATATGTGAACTCCCGATTAGATTTCAAAGAGCATGTAAACCAGATAGTTAAAAGTTGTTACTTGCACATCAGAAATCTCTATTTGGTGAAGCCGCTTATAACCAGACGTTGCCTCCTGACGTTGGTTCACTCATTGGTCTTCTCTCGTGTTGATTATTGCAATGCCCTGTTGGTGGGTCTTCCAAATTATATTTTGAAGAAAGTTCAGTCTGTTCTTAACAGGGCCGCAAGACTAATTTTTGGTGTTCCACCTAGAACTCCTACTACATCTCTTCACATAGAACTGCACTGGCTGCCAGTAAGAGCAAGAATAGAATTTAAGTTGTGTTTGGTGACTTTTAAGGTTCTCAAGTTTGGTGAGCCTAGGTACCTTGCGGAGCTGCTCAGGCGCCCACCGGCACACCATGGTGTAGTTGTGCGTCATGACAATGACCCTTTTCGTCTTGATGAACCAAGGGATTTCCAGCAGTCTTCTTTCTTTGAGAGGTCATTCTCCTACATGGCTCCGAGGTTGTATAACAGGTTGCCGCTGTCCATGAGACAACTGAGTTCTGTTGAATGCTTCAAGAGACAACTTAAGACTTTTCTCTTTGAGAGAAGCTATGATCTTGAGAGAGGTGTCATGACAGATGGCTATAGAGTTTTGGCTATTTTGCCACTGCTAGTGATTGTTAAATGTGTGTTGTATATAAGCCTTCTTTTGATGCATTGATTTTTGTTCTTTTTTCTTTCTCTTTTCGAGCGCTAGTGAATTCTTCGGAAAAATTGGCGCTTATGAGAAATAAGTAACATGCTTATTATTATTATTATTATTATTATTATTATTATTATTATGTATTTTGTACTATTGTTAATATCTTGTCAAATTGCAAGTTTGTTTAATATAATTTTTTTACATAAATTGTAGTTTCTTTATTCATACAGAATTTAGTAAAATTTACCAGAACGTCCCGGACTTCCCAAATTGATTAATTCCTTGAACGTGACGATAGTGCCTTGTTATGTGTGCGATTAGTTTGCTTGGAAAACAGATTAGCTTGTTCATGTAGTGATGTATTGTACACCCTATGGCCTATGTTGTGGATTGTTCTTTTATTTCATAGTTTTATTTTGCTAAAGCGTTATTTCCACATAGCGATTTGGATTAGTTCTTTTGTCTTTATATTGTCTCGTCCCAGTTTTGGATTGTTTATTTTGCAAGTTTTACCTTTTTATACTGTGTACAAGTTTGGTGTCCATATTATCAAAAGGACAGATAAACTGGAGAGAATACAGCAGAGAGTGACAAACATGATCCCTATACTGAGAAAAAAGTCATATGAAGAGCATCTTAAAGAGTTAAATCTGTTCAGTTTAACATAGTGCAGGCTGAGAGGGGACCTAATTCAAGTGTTTAAAATTATTTAAGGTATTGACACTATGGATGTCAACAAATATTTCACAATCGATCATTCAAATTACACTAGAGGAAATGGTTGCATTAAGATAATTGGAAAGCATTTTAACTCCCATGAGGCAAAGCATTTCTTTTTCTATCGAGTAGTAAACATATGGAATGAACTACCCAATCACCATCCCACTCCATCCTCGTGCAGCAGCACCTAACATACATCGTGCACATAACATTAACATTCTCCAATTGAACATAGATGGCATTGACACAAAGAAACACGAACTCTCACACTTCATCAAACAACACAACATACACATTGCCATCTTACAAGAAACAAAACTCCGCACAACACAAAAAACACCCACATTTCATAATTTCACCACCATCAGACAAGACCGGGCTGTCAGCGGGGGCGGTGGACTCATCACCCTGGTTCACAAAGAAATATTATACATAGTAACCAGTGTACAAACCAAATCCCTCCTCCCCCCAAATGATAACACAAAATAAATACAATCAATTAAAATACGCACTGGCAACACCTCCAACATAACCATCATAAACACATACATCCCTCCCCAAACATCCCCATCAGTACCAAATGAATACAGACCACACTTACAACACATCACAAACACCCCACACATCATCCTGGGTGGTGACTTCAACGCCAAGACGTCGGCCTGGTTTGTCGACAACCCCGACACAGACAGAGGGCTGGTACTACAAAACCAAACAGATAACCTCATCATCCTTAACGACATCCATCAACATACCCATATTCCTCACCAAGCCCTCTATAACCCATCATCTCCAGACATCACCTTTTGCTCCCCAGAACTCGCCCCCACAACATCCTGGAGGGTGGTCAGAACCTTAGGCTCTGACCACCTCCCGATCATTATCACCACCAAAACCAGACTCACCCCAGCTAGCCACAAACACACATACACCAATTATAAAAGAGCTAACTGGGAAGCATTCACACATGAGACAGAACAACACTTCACAACTCTAAACAGTACACCCATCACTAACATCAACAATGCTGTACACATACTCAATAAAACTATCCAAAACGCTGACAAGAAACACATTCCAAGAGGTAACAGAAAAAGACACAACCCCAACTTCACACCAGAAATTCAAAACCTCATCAGACAACACGACACACTGAAACACTCCCCAGCACCCCACACACAAGACATCACACAACAAATTCAAGCACTCAACACCCAAACAAGCAACAAAATACAAGAACAACAAAAACTAAATTGGAATAACTTCCTACAAACACTTGATCACAAAACAAACCCCAAAAAACTCTACAAAACACTAAACAGCATCACACTTTCCAACAGCAACACAACACAATCACATGCTGCAATCACAACAACAGACTCTACTCCTTCATGTAAACAACAAGCAAACACTCTCATCAATCACTTCTCACATGTCAGCCACCTAAAACCTCACAAAGACGACCGACGTGTCATCCGACGTAAGAGACAATTCCCCACAGACCCTGACTATACACCCTTCACCAATCACCAGACAAAGCATATCATCAACAATCTCAAGCACTCACCCGCCTGTGGCCTAGACAACATAAGCAACATACACCTCAGACACCTGGGACCACAAGGCATACAAGCACTCACTAACATATCAAACTACAGCTATTCACACAACAATCTCAAGCACTCACCCGCCTGTGGCCTAGACAACATAAGCAACATACACCTCAGACACCTGGGACCACAAGGCATACAAGCACTCACTAACATATCAAACTACAGCTATTCACACAACACAATACCAGACATTTGGAAGCATGGTATCATCATCACATTCCCCAAACCCAACAAAGACCCCACGCTACCCTCCTCGCACCACCCCATCACACTCCTTTGCTCCCCCTCCAAAGTCATGGAACACCTAGTATTACAACTAATTACACCCGACCTACCCCTAGCTCCAACACAACATGGCTTTAGGCCACTGCACTCCACAAACACTCTTCTCACAGACCTTACACAAAGAGCTTTTGACGGCATCAACTCAGCTAGACCACCGCACAGATCACTATTAGCCACACTCGACATTAGTAAAGCCTTCGATGCCATCCCCCGCCACAACCTAACAAACAAAATCTACAACACAAACATGCACAACAACACAAAAAGGTGGCTGGCCAACTTCCTAGCAGGCAGATGTGCACACGTATCTTTTGCCGGTCAGTCATCTAAAATCAGAAACTTTCCAAACGGAGTCCCACAAGGATCCGTCCTATCGCCCGCACTCTTCAATCTGTACATGCACGATATAACTACACCCAATACGCCCCAAATAAACTTAGCCTCCTATGCAGATGACATAGCACTCACATGCACACACCATGACCCAAAAAGAACAACAGATCTTCAACCCTATATCAACACACTACATGGCTGGTGCACTACAAACAGACTTAATCTAGCCCCAGCCAAATCCACCGCAACCCTGCTCACAAGCTGGACAGGAGAACACGAATACATCCCTCAACTCACCATAAACAACACATCCCTAACACATACACACACACACCCAAAATCCTAGGAGTAACATATGATACTCATATGACATTCAAACAGCACACCACAAACATTAAAAAGAAACTGACACCCAGACTTAACGCCCTCAGGTTACTTGCTCACACAAAATTTGGACACAACAAAGAAACTACCACCACAGTATATAAACAATACATAAGATCAGTGATGAAATACGCAAGCCCAGCCTGGGCTTCTAACCTAGCTGAAACACATCATAAGACCTTACAGACTATTCAAAACAAAGCCCTGAAGATCATTACAGGCTGCACAGCTACTGCACCCACAGATCACCTACATCAAGAAACCAAAATCCTCAAAGTCAAAGACCATCTGGACATGAGAGGCACTCAATTCCTGGCAGCAGCCTCCACGAACCAAGACCACCCACTAAACTACATGGCAACACACCCACAGACACCAAGAAATATCAAAACAACACCCAGCACACGGTATCACACACAATTATTGTCCTCTCTCCCTCCCTGCCCACCCCGAACCAACTTCCAGAAGCACATCCATACTCATATCTCTCGCCAATCCATCCACTCACTCACAGACAACACGCAGCTGCATGCACGACCTCCCGAAATCCATCCTTCCGAATCCTCCCTCCCTCGCGAGGACAGAGTCCACCTGGCCAGGCTGAGATGCGGACACCATCCAGCTCTCCTGAGCTATCAGAAGAGACTGGATGACTCCGTTGTCGACGCCTGCCCGGGATGTAACTCAGCACCCCATACCATTAAACACATCATAGAAGACTGCATTTCACACAACCACTTACGCCAACAACACAATCTACACTCAATGAGAGCTCTGTGGGAAAGCCCGATCGTGGCCATGGCCTTCCTCAGGGACTCGGGGCTGTTCGGCCAGGCAGCTTAGGGAACAACAACAACAACAACTACCCAATCATGTCATTGAATGCAGTACAGTACAGTACTGTTGAAACTTTCAAAATACACCTAGATAAATATCTCGCTCTTAATCCACGATTAACTGCGTTTACAAATGAATAGCAGCACTTTTGATTGAGCTACCGTTATGTTTTTCTCACATAGGTTAGGTAGTTTAGCTACAAGCAGCCTCAAAAGGATCAATATATATATGTTGTTGCTTGTTTTCCTTGTACTCCTTTGTTAAACGTCTTAATCCCTCATTTTCCCTGAGCTTCAAAGCCCTCCCGGGAGCACTAGTGTTTTTTTGTTTAATATTCTCGGGGTAATGGGGCCGTATATTACTGATTTATAGGTTTTTAACATAATTTTCTTCTAGAAAGTATACAGCAAAACACCAATTTTGTTGGTAAAATAAAATTCTTCATCATCATCATCATCTCCGACGCCTTGTTTCCCCCTGGGAAACCCCCGCTAGAGGATGGCCATGACAGAAATGTCTCCAAGCTACTTTGTCAAGACATGCCTCCCTTGCCTGTGCCACAATGCCCCTTCCACTACGTGGAAGTTTTTCTTCAATATATTTTTCCACTTTCTTTTCCCATACCATAGGTGGTCTTCCACTACTAGCGGTTCCACTCACCTGACTCCCATATATCTTTCTTGGCATTCTGTCTTCATCCATTCTCTGAACATGACCATACCACCTCAAATTACTTCTCTTTATCCGCTCAACCACACCACAATCAATGCCCAATGCTCTTCCATTCCAAAGGACTCGTACACTTCCCTATTACTTGGCCCATCTAGCCTATTCATGCCAGCTGCCATTCTGAAAAAGCTCATCTCCACAGCTCTCAGTTTGGAGAGGTCCTCGTCACTTGCTGTCCATGGCTCGCTTCCATACGAGAGTGTTGGGAGCAGCACACTGTTTCTCAGTGACTTTTTGACTTCCTGGCTAACCATTCTTCCTTTGAGAATACTATCAAGTTCTCCAATCACCTTTCTCCCTTGCATTTTTCACTCTTAAACTGGCTAAAGTAATAAAGATTTTTACCATGTGATGTATGCTATACAGTATACCGGTATGTCACTATCATCTATCTATCTATTGCCAGATGCCTTACTCCCCTTAACCTCTTAGCTGCGCAGCTATGGTATTTGAATGTGCCCGCGGTGCGAAGGTATTCTCATTCATTCCTCACTAAAATCGTTAATTTACCATATACAGTATATAATTAATACTTATCCATATGTGCCTATTTTACTTTTAATATGAACATATGAACATGGGAAAGCATTGAAACAAGTGGTAACAGCAATTGGCTGGTGAAAATTGTATATTTTAGCCCCGCCGTCGTAAACTGGCCTTGAGCAGTGAGAGACTAACACCCTCTCTCTCTCGTGTGTCGCGTGGGACTGAGAGACCAGGGGAGCTTTCAGACTGGCTTGGAGGGTCGGAGTTACACTCCTCCACCTTCCTCCTTCTATCCCACCCGTCCTCCCACGAAAATACTCAATAAATATCGGGAATAATAGAGAAAATACCTGATAATTGAGGAGGGGCGGGAGGATGGGAAAGGGGGGGTTGGGATACATGTGTAGGAGTGGTAGCAAGTAATGGAGGGAAATTATCTAACCTAAACACAAATTGATTTTTTTTTGAGTGCCACTGGGGTGTTTTAAATGTTTTTTTTTAGGCCTAGGATCTTAAGAGTCTTCCCTTAGCTGCTGGGTTAATGAGGGTGGCCATACACAAAATGCCCCCAAGCGGAACTATCCCCTGTGAGAAGGACAACCCTTGCCAGTTTACTGAAGGACTTACAGGATTGACCACTCAACTTAGGTACCGTCCGACTTCGAGGCCTTCTATGTATCTTTTTAGCACTATTGTAATGTTACCCAAGGTGGTACGCCCGATTGCACAACCATTACCCCCCAAATCGGTAAGGGTTGTGGGTAAGGATGTAGTATTCGGTCGTACCGCTCATACACTTGGGATCATGTTCCCGTCTATTTTGACTGCCGTTGGATACAATAATAGGTGTCATCCCCCCATGATAAATTGTCATCATCATATATTTTGCCAGCAGGAGCCAAATAACAGAAAAAGAAGCAGTCAAAATAGACTGGAACATAACCGTGAGCGCACAACCTACCGTACTGTATGTAAACATGGCGACTGTACGCCCGTATACTACATCCTTCCCGGGTTGTGTTATCGGGCGTATCTTGTGTGCATGATGCTCGCGGTTAAATTTGTGTTTAATTTAATTGATATTTTCTGAATAATATTGATATATGTGTGGCATTAATCATCTGAATAACCTTAACCCTTCGACCCCGGGTGGTACACGTGTGTACCAATTTTTTTTGGCCCGAGGAACCCGGGTGGTACAACACTGTACCATTGCTTGCGTGTGTGCTTTCGAATGGCGCGCGTAAAAATTTCGCTCCGTGGTCACCAGGCGTCGCTAGGCGACGCCACCAGACAGCATGTACGCCACCAAAACAGTCTCTACCCTGCCGCCAACATGGATACTAGCCCAAAAAGTTATTCCCTTGTGTCCGATTCTACGCTCCCTTCGACGCCTGCCCATGTTCGTCGCGCCCTAACGCAAAGGCACGTACAAGATGCGTTGACTCCCGGAGGTATTGAGATAGCTTTGAGGAGTTATGAACGTGGTGAAGGCAAAAATAGTGTTGATGAGTTGGGTAGTGATAGCTCCGAGTCTTATCAGTCTCACTATAGTGAAGATTTTGACGATCTAGACGAAATCCATGAAAGATACGCGTTTTTTAGTGGATTTGACCATGACGATGAAAGTGATGATAGTGAGGCTGAGCGGGAGGCTGAGGTTGACCCGCCATTGTCTTCCTTATCTACCCACGCCACCCAAGTTGCCCCAGGCTCCCGCCATTCTTCCCCACCACCACCAGCACTCCCTAGGGTTGAGGACCCCCCACTTTCGGCCTATTTACCCACTATTTCCCCCGAGAGGAGACATACTACTAGAGAAAAGGGAAAAGGGATGAAATATGTTAAAAAGGGAGCTACAAGTAGGCGCTCTTTGTTCGAGGCTCCCGCGGCTTCCACCCCTGCCGCTCCCAGCCATACGCCCCCGCAAGTTTCCCCAGGGTCCACCCCACCTCTCCAGCCTACAACAGAGGTTCCTGATGATGTGTTCGACCTCGCATCCCTAGCTGCACCTACAGACACTGAACCAGTGCTGTCTATGACTCGTCGTAGGCCAAGGAGCCCCGAACCTCTGCATGAAGATGACAGAGCCTTACCTGCCACTCCTTCCCCACCTCACCGACCTACACGCCGCCCACGCCGCCCACGCATCATTCGTTCCCCGCGAGATTATGAGGGGGGCTCTGAAGATGAAGGGCACCTCACAGATGACTCTGGCCATGATTACCTGGGTCCACCGTCAGGGCAAGATGACGGCTCTGACGACAACGACGATGACGACGACTTTATGGACATCGACGACCCTCAACCCAGACGCTTTGCCCAGGGCCGTCGTGCTCCTGGCCGCCCTGGCCGCCGGGCTGGCCGCCGGGCTGGGCCTGGGCGCCGTCGCGCTCCTGGCCGCCCTAGGGTGCGCGCCGCCAAAGATCGTGGGCGTGCTGCCCCCGCTCTAGCTCCACAGAGGGCAGTGGCACAACCTGGGCGCCCCGTTCAGGACCGCATGCAGTGTGCACAGTATCTAAATGTGCACAAGCTCGGTTACCTGCCTCTGGAACGAGATGGAGTCACCATTAGCAGAAGGCGGTGCCATGTCTGCTGGAACAGCCAGGTGAGGCCGAGGAAGCACAAAAAGACCACCATGCAGTGTGTGGAGTGCCAGGTGTCACTATGTACTATACCGTGCTTTGCTGAATACCACAGCAAGCAGGAGTACTAACTAATAATCATAGTGAAAGTACCAAAGACTGACAATATGTATGTATATAGGCAACAAGTGGAAATAAAACAATGTACAGGTGTATTGTGATAAAAAAAGTCATGTATTATGAAAACATATATAAATAAGTGAAAAAAGACACAATAAATTGTATATAAAACGTTTACAAAGCATATAACTAAGTGAAAGTGACACATGACATAATATTAGATGGCCAAAGTATAATAAACACCTGTGATAACGAATAATCAGTGCCTAATATAACAATAACCTACCTCAATTACTCATAAAAACTACGGTATCGAGTGAAAATGTGAAATATTTGTTACAATGATAGCCTAATACACATATTTTATATAATTGGACTCCAAATAACTATAATAACATCACTATCAATACATAAAATCGCCTCCGGGAGGTAAAAGGTTTTGCGCGACGAGTGGCTAAGAAAACAGTAGGTTAGCCAAGCCGGGGCCTGGGCAAAGGCGACGCATCCGAACGCGGGATGATTTTCACGCATAAAAATCACTCCACTTCCCGCGCTCACCATTATGCAATCACTTGGGCTAGAGACCTCTACTCAACGGCATTCTACACATGAAGGTTTGTGCTACATTTTTCTGTTTTTTTTATAACTTTGTGTAATGTATTTCAGGAGTAACATGTGAATCAACAGGGACCAAAATTCCTGAAAACCCCCGGACACAAAGTACAGTCACGATATTCCCTAGCCGGGGTTGGAGGGTTAACCTAACCCCGCTAAATAGCCCATTAGCGGGCTAAGCGGGGGCCGGGTGTGTGGGGGCGGCAGCCCCACGGGAAGAATGTAATATCCGGGTGTACGATTGTCTTGTGTACTTAAGTCGTAAGCTTGCGGTTACGTTCTGGTCTAATTTTTTTTTTTTTATTCAATGTGGTGGTTGTGTGTTGTTTTATTTGAACAACATATTTTGCTAAATCGTCATTTTTATATGACAAGGTCCTTTTTAATTAGTGTCTCAAATACTAGTGAATTCCAGTGTTTTCGAAGAACTGGCGCTTTTGAAAAAGAAAAGCTTGTATTATTTATATTTGTTAGTAGTCTTGGCAAATCCAACGTCAAGGCTATTAACCTAATTGCAATGACGACTTGTCTATTTTGACTGCTATGTCGTCATTCCAACCGCGGTTAAAAAGAAAACGTCTAGAGTCTACTCCTTATCTTGCTCTAGGAGACGTTGTACATTAACCAAAACTACCACCGAAGGTGAAAAAAGCATAGAAGAGAAGAAAAAGGGGTTTACCTTAGTTACCGCTTAAGGCCCATCCCGTGTTCCGTCATGTGCAGATCCCTGTCGAACGTGCGCATGAGCGACCCTCACTTGTTAATATTTTTTCACGCGCTCCATTGAATGAAGTCGCTTTTGTTGTGCTCCTTTAATTCACCCTGTTTAGGTTAGTTTCGGCTTTTCTGGCCTTCTTTTTTGCTAGACAGATGTTACGTGATCTAGGGCACACGTAAATGGGCTCCTAAGTGTGTATAATGGAGACGCGTGTGG
The DNA here is from genome assembly GCA_037953745.1 of Lithodes maja. Lineage (NCBI taxonomy): Eukaryota > Metazoa > Arthropoda > Malacostraca > Decapoda > Lithodidae > Lithodes > Lithodes maja. The sequence continues at coordinate 20,345 of JBAKBP010008057.1, forward strand.
AAATAGCTACCGAAGGTACGGGGGCGCTTGGCGTTCCCCGTCTATATTTTTTCATTCTTTCTCTTTTCATATTCTTTTTTCCTGTTAGTCTGGGCATAGTTTAGCTTTTAGCTTCAATTAGCTTAGCTTGTTTATCATTCAGGAATTGCTATGCCCCTATGAGTTCTCATTTTTTCATAGCCTAGGTGTACAGTTGGTTCACAATCTGAGATTTCGTGGTGGCGGTGCTGTTTGTAGTGTTTGTGTCAGCCGCATAACTAGCGTTATTCCCGAGTCCCCCCTTTCGAGCCTTCACTGTGTCTCAAGGGCCTGGGCGCTTAGTGGTTCGTGATACCCAGGGGTACCCCACGGGGGCCTCTCCCTCACTCCACAAGGTTTTTCGCCCCTGACACATTCTCTACTCGCGGCTAGGCCACCCTTTTTCTCACCAGTTTCATTACTGGTTTTTTGTGTTCCCTTCCTGTTTTCACCTCCATCCTTTCCTAACTTTTGCCCAATCCTGGGGTACCCCACGGGGGCCCCTGTTTGTGCCAAACCACCCAACCTGCCACTTCTCCTCATGGGCTTTGCTCTATCTCTGTGGGTTGGGTGGTTCCTGGGGGATGTGCCTCCTCTCCCCTGGTGTGTCTTCCTTGCCTCTCCCTTGACCGGTCGAGTCAGGATATTATCAAGGAAGACACTGCTCAGCTTGATGGTCATCGTCGCTTGGAGTTCATAAGGAGTTGACGCTTGTTTGCCGGCCTTTTTTGGTTTTCCTAGACGCTCCTCTCGCTTGTTCGGCACCGGGCCCTCTTGGCCGGTCCCGCAAATTTGCGGTGTGCTCAATTCGGCCCTCTGGGTCGTTTCGGCTCCCCGCAAATTTGCGGAGATCGCTGGGGGGTCACGTGGCGATGTGGGAGGTTTGTGTCGGTACGGATCTACCTCCATTGGCCCGCAAATTTGCGGTTATAGTTGGCTTTCACTGTTGACCTTTTTTATGTCATGTTGTTGCCTGATACTATATTGGTGTATGCACTTTATTGGTGTTATAGGCCCTGCATGTAAGATGTTGAGTGGTGGTTAACACTTTCTCCATCTTCGCAGGTTCTGCTGGTGCTCTTCCGCCTCGGCCGCCCTCCTCACCTACCTCTGTGCTCCCGGTTTAGGGTGAGTACAGATACCTGTTTGCATGTGTGTTCCTGTTTCCCCATGCTCCTTCCCTGGTTCTTCTTGGCCTTTCTCTCCACTTACTCCTTCGACGTGCTGATTCTGGTGTGTGTTCTTCTCGTGCTGATCGGCTGCTTTGCTTTCGCCTTGGTTGTCGCTCCCCGTGCTTGGTGATCCACACGTCCTGCTTGCGCCACTCGCTCTTTGTGTCCTCTACGGCCTCCCTCCCTGCTCTGTGTGGCCTGTGTCTGGCCCTGGTGGTTGTGCTGCTCCATGGCCCTGGTTCCTCGGCGGCGGCTGTGGCCTCTGCTTCCCTTCCGTCGGTGCGGCCGATGGTCTCCCGCCACATTGGGACTGTGGGCCGCCGTTCCCCGGCCTTTGTTGCCGACCGGATCCGCGTCACCCTGGGTATCCCTGACCCGACTGACGGCCGTTCACCTGGCCCTCTCCCTCCCTGGGTCCCGCGGCTGGTCGTCCCGTCGTTCGGGGGGTTCCCCGGAGCGGCTCGCTTGGTGTAGTGACTAGCTTCTCGGCCTTCCACCCAGAAGGCCCGGGTTCGCGCCCACGCTCGGCTCATTAAGGATTTTTCACGAGCACTGAGTCGTTACCATCCCTCATGAGCTAAGGGATGGGGTAGTAGTCCAGGACCCCAATGGCAATACGCCTAATCGGCCTTCTTGAGCTATCCTTAGCTAGCTTAGCGTGCGCTAGCTTTAAGACCTATTATCACTACTGCCCCTCGTCGTCCTCCTGATCGCCTTGACGTCGCCTGTCGCCCTCGTCTTGGTTCTCGCCCTGAGGCCGGGGTTAGCGGCTCTGCCCCTGTGCGCCCTCCCCTGGCCTCTACGGGTAGGGGCTCTCCTCCCTTCCGCCCGCTTTCCTAGCCCTGACGGCTTCCTCTTACGTTGTCCTCTCTGCGCGCGGTTGTTCGTGCTGTCGCTGGCCCTCTGCTCCCTCCTCCACTGTCCAGGAGCGTCCGCCTGGGTGTCGATGCTTCTCCTACTTCACCTGCTTCAGTGCCTCTTCTTCCTTCACGGTCTCGTCCCAAGGTGGAGGTCCCTCCCTCCTCCGCCTCGGTGTCGGGCCGCCCTGTTCTCTCAGCCCCGGGGGTCCTTGCTCTGTTTCCCCCCGCGGCTCCTTCTGGCCTCCTTTCACCCGGCCAGCCTTCCCCCTCCCGTCGTCCTGCTCTTACTCCTTCTTCTCTTCCTGCCCTTCACTTCCCGTCTCGCCTGGGGGGTACCCCTCCTCTTGCCTCGGTGAGGTTTCGGGGTCCCCCTTTTCTCGGGAGCTGTCGTGTCGCTGGAAGAGGGGGATGGTGCTGTTTCCCCCTCGCCCGTTCGTGATCGGGGACGGGTCCCTCTACGGCGACGCGACCGTCGTCGCTCGCCTTCCTTGGGCCGCGACGCTGCTGGTTCGTGTCGTGGGTCTCGCTCCCGCTCACGCTTGCCCCTGCGGGCCGACCATTCTGGGGGGGGGGGGGGGGGGGGGGTTCGCCTCTCTCGGTTCGTTTGTCGGCTATGCAGGGCTGGGTTGTGTCACGCTTCGTCGGGTGCTTGGAGTCGATGGTAGCCTCCCTCTTCTCGCGCTTCTTGACGGTGTCTAGCCCTCGGCGCCTCACCCTCCCTACCCCTGCTACGGTCCCCCTCCCTTCTGCAGGCCTACGCTCTGGTCAGCCGACGGCCATACCACGTTGAATGCTCCGCTTCTCGTCCGTTCAGCGACGTTAAGCAACGTAGGGTCTGGTTTGTACTTGGATGGGTGACCGCCTGGGGACACCAGATGCTGTTGGCATCCTCAGCCTTCTGCCGCCCTGCCGTCCTTCCGGCTGTTCAGTCCCTGGCTGTGTTGACGGGTCTGTCCTCCTATGGGTCAGGTTTGTGCGACGCCGGTACGCCTGGCTTCGCCGTCTTGCTTGGTCTCCCTCTCCCATTGGAGGCCTGGTTTGCTGAGGCCTTCGCCTTCACACCGTTCCGTCGACGGCTCTCCTTCGGTCCCTCCCCCGGAGTCGTCCCTGCTTTTGCCTCCTCTTGTGTCTGTCGGCGGGTTGGCCGGCACGTTCTGGTCCTGGATGGGCGTGCCCGTTCTTGAACTTTGTTCTATTGCTACCCTGTTCTTCTCTCACCCGGATCAGGCCTCTGTCGCCACGGTTTTTCCCTTGCGACAGAGGGTGACGGACTTATTGTCTTGTCTTTCGGTTCCCTCCGGCCGTCTGTTCCCCGCCTACGGCTTTTCGGGGCGTCTGCACCAGGCGCTCTTCGCGAGGGTTTGGTCCACCTTCGGCTCGTGGTGTCTTTGGTTTCCGAGCTGAAGGCGGTTTTGTGCACGGCAACTCGGCGACGCCCGACAGTGCGGTCCTCGTTCTGCCGGCCGGCCCCCTTGGATATTCGTCGGGGTTTGTTGTACTCTGCGCTATATACGTCGGGATTGTTTCAGCTGGTTGCTTGGGTATGCTCGCTTCTCTGTCGGCGGCCCCTGCTTCCGACACGCGAAGACGCGCTGTGTCGTTGCGGTCCCTGCTTACGTCACGCACCGACGCGCTGTGTCGCACGCGGGGTCTTCTCGGTCCCGTCCTTCTGCCGGTTCTCTTCGGGGTGCTGCTGCCAGTGCTGCCGCCTTGCGCGGACGCAGGACTCGGCCGTTGCAGGCCAGTGCGTCGCTTCCGCCTCGCCCTTCTGTTCTTGCCCCTTTCATCCCCGCTGTGTCGGGGCTGGCCGGCCTTCCACTTCCGGCCGCCCTTCGACGTGGTCTGCCCCGCGCCGGCCTGGGGTTGGGGTGACCCGCCCTTTTCGCCGGGGTTGGGGGGGGGGGGGGGGGTAGAGGTCAACTTGGCGCTCGTGCCCGCACGGCCCGTAACGAGGGCACCTCTGCGTCAACACGATGTGTAGTTCTCTGGGTCGGCCTCCTTGTTCTCCTTCTCGCCTGGCCGACCGGGTCGCTCCCCTCCTCTCGGGTGCTCCCTCGGGTTGTTTTCGCCCTTGCGTCCCTCGTTTGCCGTGAGGGACGTTGGGGGCGGCGGGTTGCGCGGTGGGGTCTCACCTGGTGGTGGACGTCTCGACCCCCTTTCCGCTCTTGTCACCGACGCCGGCCCATCTCTTCAGAGGTGGCCCACGTGCTCACTTCCATGCCCGAGCTGGGTGGCGTCGTGGGAGTTGACCACCGGTCACCCGGTTTTCCTCTCCCGTGTCTTTCTGGTCCCGTCGACGAACTGCGACGCGTTGCGCCCGATGGTGGTTCTGTCGGCCTTGAACGGGCGCGTCGTGCACACACGGTTTCGGATGCTGCCGGTACCCCTGGTACGCCTGGCCCTGTGCCCTCTGTCGTGGGTTGTGTTGCTGGCCCTCCAGGATGCGTCTTGGCTCGTTCCTCTCCATCCTCGCTTCCAGCGATTCTTGGCCGTTCGGACTTCCGGTCGTGTGTTCCTGTTCGCCGGCCTTCCCTTCGGTCTCTGCATCGCGCCGCGGATCTTCTCCGCACATGTGGGGCGGGCTCTGGGTCCTCTCCTCAGGAGCGGGCTCCAGATCCTGTTTTCCTTGGCCGGTTGGTTGGTCGTTTCCGTTGCCCTAGGCCTGTGCATTGGCGACGCCCTCCCAGTCGTTCGCCACGTCGCACGGTTCGGGTTCCCCTTTGCTGTTCCCGATTCACGCTTGACCCCGTCGCGTGTCGTGCCACGGGTCGGTCTCGCAGGGGTTTTGTCCGGCGCTACGGTGGCCCGGGGTCTGCCGGCCGCGGTGCACCTTCGGTGGGAGGTCTTCGCAGTGTTGCGCTCGGTCTCCCTCCTGGGGTTGGCTATGGGACTCGTTCGTGGGTTCGCTGCTTTGGGCCGCTCTGTCCCTTCCCTTCGGGGGCCTCTGGCTCCTCCGCCTCCTCCTCATGGGCCCCGCGGTGTTTCCGTTGCCCCTGTGGTTCGGCTCCTGCCGCTCCTGCGTCCCGTTCGCAGACGCTTCGGTCGCTGGGTTGCTCAGGGCTCGCTCTCTGCGGCTGTGCCCTGCTCCGCCCCCCCGCCGACGGTCTGGGTAGCCACAGATACGTCGAGCGAGGTTGGGTGAGGTTCCCGATCTGACCTGGGCCGTCCGCTTCCCGGCAGATGGGTGGGTCTCCCTCCACTTACCCGTCTATGCCCTCGGACTGTTGGTTCCTCTGTTCTTCCTGCGGGTCCACGCGCTGGCCCTTCGGGGTCAGTCGGTGGCCTTCGGGTTAGACACTCAGACAGGCTGTCCCCTGTTTCCTTCTGCGGGAGTCCTCCAGGTCGTTGACTCTATTGGGGGTCTCGGTGGAGTTGTTCTTCCTCGCGGACCGACACCCCTTCTCCTTGCATGCCTCCTCCCTGCCCGGGCCTGCCACCCTGTGGGCGGCCGCCCTGTCGAGAGGGCAGGGCGTTCTTGTAGAATGGGCGTTGCAACGGACTGTGTTCGCCGACCTTGCGGCTTCCTGAGGTGTTCCGGAGGTCGCCTTGTTCGCATCGGGGGTGTCGCGCCTGTTGCCTTTGGACCTCTCCCTCCGGCCTCGCGCTCCGGGGGGGGTCCGGACGCTTTCATGGTAGCCTGGTACAGGTGGCGGTCTATATACATCTTTCCGCCACCTGACGCGCTGTTGGTGTGCCCTGCCCTCGCGAGGCTGCGGCTGTCCCACGGCTGCGTCTGGCTCCTCGCGCCTCTGTGGCCGGCACGGGCTTGGTCCACCCGGTTGCCGTGGTGGTGCCCGAGTCCGGTCCCTCTACCTGTCTCCGGCTTCCACTTGGGCTAGGTTGGGGTCCTGCGGACCTCGTTGGCCTTCGCATCGTGCTTGTTCATGAGGCACGGTGGCTCCCGGTCCCCGGCCGGGCCCTGCCTGCCTTCCTGCGGCGTTCCTGGCCGTCTTCTCCTTGGGGGCCTTACGGGTCCCGCTGGAGGTCTTTTCCTAGGTGGCTCCTGGCCGCTCGCCTGCCAGTTGGCTCTCCTTCCCTCGTCCTACGCTCCTTGTTTCTCCTCTTCCGTACGCGTCACTTTCGAGTCGGCGCTATGCGTACCCACTTGTCTGCCGTCCGGGGGTCTTTGGGTCCGTCGCTGGGCTGGTCGTTCCGCCTCAGGGGCTGGGTTCCTTCCTGCCGGCTGCCTTCCGGGATCGACCTCCTCCGCGCCAGGTTCCTCCGCAGTGGGTTCTGGGGCGGGCTCTGGTCCTTCTGGCTTTGCCCACGTCTACAAGGGCCGCTACGCCGGTTCCGTTGCTCGGGCTTCCGCTCTTCCTTGTCGCTCTGGCCACTGGGGTTCGGGTGTCTGCACTAGCGGCATTGTCTCGGCCCCGGGACTGCGTGCGATTCTCCCCGTCCTTGCGTGGCGTCTCGCTCGGCTCCTCCCCTCCTTTTGTTACCACGCTTGGGAGGGCGACCCCCGCTTTCCGGCCTTTCGCCGTCCAGGCTTTCCGGCGTGGGCGTCCTCGCCATGTGTTGTGCCCGGTGTCAGCCTTGCACTCCTCTGTTGCGTCTGTGGCGCCGCCTTCGGGTCCTGCTGTGTGGGTGTCTCCTCGGACAGGTGGGAGGCTCTCGCAGGTGCAGATGGGCCGCCGCGTTTGTCGGACCGTTCGTGCCCATCACCCTGTTTGTAGGGGTTCTGCACACGATGTCAGATCCTTTGCTGCCTCCTTCCGGTTCCTGCCACGTCGATCCTTACCTGCCATCGCCTCAGCGGTTTTGTGGGTCTTCTGTCAATTCCTTCATCTCCTCCTACCTCTCCGTGTCCAGTGTTCGACCCCCTCGACTGGTGATTGCTCTCGGGGGTCGTGTTTCCTGGTGCTCTGGCGAAGGTCCCTGGTCTTCCCCCCTTGTCCCTCGTTCTTTTCCTTTGTTTTATATGACAGAAGGGGGGGGGGGGGTGTACGGGTTTGCAATACTGGATTGCAAGTTTGGGATTATGTATTGTTCCAGTACATAAGTGTTTTTGCCACATTGAAAATTGTGTTTTGTTCTTGTGTTCAGTGTTTTTGTTGGTTTTTTAAGAAAAGGGATTTTGGGTACAGTACCTTTTTGGTTTCAGACAAGTCTATGTTTTTGCATTACTATGAATGACGGGCATGTGTTAAAACTGTTCTTTTTAGCTACTCCTCAGTTTTTCACTCTTTTATTAGACTCTCTTGTTTAAATTGTGTCTTTGTCATTCATACTTTTGTTTTATGCATTGGTTTTTTTTGGTAGGTTGGGCTTGGATGTCCTCCTCCTATTTGTTATGCAGCCTTGACGTTGGATTTGCCAAGACTACTAACAAATTGGGAGGTTTGACGTACCTCCCAACCTACCAAATAGGAAAACCTACTATTTGGTAGTAGTCTTGGAAAATCCAACGTACATAATACCCTCCCTCACGCCGGACCCCTGCCCATCCGCGTTCTTCTGCTGACGTGAGATGTGATAACAAGTGAGGGTCGCTCATGCGCACGTTCGACAGGGATCTGCACATGACGGAACACGGGATGGGCCTTAAGCGGTAACTAAGGTAAACCCCTTTTTCTTCTCTTCTATGCTTTTTTCACCTTCGGTGGTAGTTTTGGTTAATGTACAACGTCTCCTAGAGCAAGATAAGGAGTAGACTCTAGACGTTTTCTTTTTAACCGCGGTTGGAATGACGACATAGCAGTCAAAATAGACAAGTCGTCATTGCAATTAGGTTAATAGCCTTGACGTTGGATTTTCCAAGACTACTACCAAATAGTAGGTTTTCCTATTTGGTAGGTTGGGAGGTACGTCAAACCTCCCAATTATTATTATTAATATATAATGATTTTTTTTTTTTTCTATGTGGATGAGGAAGACTAAAGGTAAAACTACCTGTGATGAGTGGGCCAGTGGCTCTCCCAGAGTTGAAAGAGTGACAGGGCCAAAATCAAGGAATGTTCATGCGCTTCTGACACACATCCATGACTTGCAGTCTTCATTGGACCAGGGGCTTGAGTCTCGTGTCGTGGCTATTGACTTTAGTTCTGCTTTTGACTTGGTCAACCATAAAGAACTTCTGTATAAGTTAAGACTCATCGGTATTGGTGGCAATTTTTTAAGGATCTTTGAAGATTTTTTGACCAAAAGATCCCAGTCTGTGGTCATTGATGGGTGTTGTTCCCCTTCTGTTCCTGTTGTTTCAGGCGTTCCACAAGGCAGTGTCCTTGGGCCTTTGCTTTTTACTATTTTTACTGCTGACGTGAGCTCCGAGCTTGAAAATGAACTAATCTCCTATGCCGATGATACTACTGTACTTTATATGCGTCAATTCCATCACCAATTGATCGACACGAAATTGCTACTGCTCTGAATAGGGATTTAGCCAAAATTACATCATGGTGTGAACTTTGGGGTATGAAACTTAATGCTAGTAAAACACACTCCATTATCATCAGCAGATCTCGTACCTTGGATCCTCCCCATCCTTATCTACAAGTTTCTGGCAAGCAAATTGAGAATGTGGACACTCTGTGTTTGTTAGGACTAGTTACTATCTATCTATCTATTGCCTGACGCCGCGATCCCCGAAGGGGTGGCCATGAATGAACCGCCCCCATGCACCTCTGTCCCCGGTCAGTCGACGCCCCTCCCCCCAACCAGCACCGCCTTCATTCATATACTTTCTCACTCCATCCTTCCACCTCTCCCTCTCTGTCCCTCCACCCCGCTCTTGTACACCCTCTTAGTCATTCTCTCGCATTCCATACGTTCCATATGGCCAAACCATCTCAAGTTGTTCCTTTTCACACTTTCCAGGACATCTACCTCCACACCACACCTCCTTCTTACTTCCTCATTAGTCTGTCTATCCCTCCATGTAACTCCGCACGCACTTGTTAGGTAGTTCATTTCCACTGCTCTCACTCTTGGTCTGAGTCTCTCAACCAACGTCCATGCTTCGCTTCCGTAAGTCAGTGTCGGGATTACCACACTGTCATGCAAGGACTTCTTCACTTCCATACTGACCACCCTATTTCTTGTTACTGCTTTCAGCGTTCCTACAACCCTCTTCCCCTGTTGTACCCTCTCCCGCACTTCTTCATCCATAGTCCCATCTTTACTCAACACACTGCCCAGATACTTAAAAGAGTTGACGATCTCCATAGCCTGACCGTTCAGCTTCACCTCACACTGTGACTTCACCCCTTTCGAAGACCATAACCTTGCTCTTCCATGCATTTACCTTCAAATTCCGTTTTTCGCACACTGTTCCAAACTCATTTACCAGACCCTGCAACTCTCATTCATTATCACTCATCAGAACTGTATCATCCGCAAACAGCAGTATAGGTAGCTTCCACTAGCGTAGGTAGGTAGCGTACTCTCAAAAGAACAAGTTGACGATATGCAACACAATCTAGATAAATTGTCATGTTGGGCCCAAATTTGGCAAATGAGTTTCAATGCGGATAAATGTAAAGTACTACATGTCGGATACCTAAATGAGAAAGCAAACTATTCGATGAATGGCACTCAGCTTAAGAATGTAAACAGAGAAACCGATCTGGGAGTAACAATATCGAGTAACCTAAAACCGAGTCAACAATGTTCAGAAGTTGTTAAGAAGGCAAACAAAATAATTGGCTTTATAGGCAGGTCATTTGAGCATAAATCCAAAGAAGTTATCCTAACCCTTTACAATTCCTTAGTCCGCCCTCTTCTGGAATACTGCGTTCAATCCTGGTGCCCTTATTACCAAAAAGATATAAACAAGCTAGAACGAGTTCAACGTAGAGTTACCAAAATGATACCGAGCCTAAAGAACAAACCATACGAAGAGCGTCTTAGAGAATTAAATCTATTTCCTTTAACCCAGCGCAGATTAAGAGGTGACTTAATTCAAGTGTTCAAAATCATCAAAGGCATCGACAATATGAACTGTAGTAAGTACTTCACTATCGACCAATCTAATTACACGCGGGGAAATGGTTGCAAAATTATTGGTAAATCTTTTAACTCGCACGAATCTAAGAATTTCTATTTCAATCGAGTTGTCAACTTGTGGAATGGGCTTCCCCGAAACGTTATAGACTGCATCACCGTTGATTCATTTAAACTCCGCCTAGACAAATATCTCTCATTAAACCCGCGACTGACTGCGTTTGTAAATGAATAACTTTATTTTATCCCCCCCTCAGTTACTAACCCATCTGTCCTCTACTAACTTCCTAATCCTGCCACGGACATTAGTTCCAGGGCAGTAATTCCCTTTCCAATGTCCCCTTACCTACTCTAAACCACTGTTTGGACACTTGATCCTCAGTGTTTTGGAGGACAAGCAACCTAGAAGGGTCACTAGACCTGTTGTTGCTTGATTTCCTTTGTACTCCTTTGTACTTTGTACACTCAATTCCCTCCCTTTTCAGCGATACACCAACATCCACTGCTCTTGATAGTATTTCTTTCATGACTCCATCCATATATACAGTAAACAACCACGGGGACATCACACATCCCTGTTTCAAACCAACTAGTTACTCTGGATCCCAAACTTACTTTTGAAAAGCATATTCGTTCTTTCTCCTCTTCCATTTCCCCCAAAATTGGTCTGCTTTGCAAATGTTATAAAACGTTTGCTTGTGACGCCACCGTTATCAAGTCTTTTTATGCATTTATTTTGCCACAATTCGAGTGCTGCTCACTTGTCTGGTTGTCAGCAGCTGACTGCCATCTCAAGTTGCTTAACAGGTCCCTGAATTCTATCAGTTATATTCTACCTCATTTGTCTCTTGATCTGTGTCATCGACGTAAAGTTGGTGCCCTTAGTCTTTTATTTAAAGTTTTTAACAACCCTCAGCATCCCTTACATGGGGTTTTGCCTGGGCCCTATATCCGGGCTTGTGCAACTAGATTCACAAGCAATCTTGATGATCTTGCCATGAGCCGTGTGAATGTTTCTACTGCACAGTTTTCACTGTGTTTTGTGCCGGCCATGGTTGACTTGTGGAATAAGTTGCCAAATGAGCTAGTCAATTCAGCTCATATCTCCATTTTTAAATCTAGAGTTAATGCTTTTTTGCAGCATTAATTCTAATATTTACACATATTTTATTCTATTTTATTGTATTATATTTATACTTGACATCCTCCATTGTGTAATATTTTATTATTAATTTTATTTGTGTTCAATATATGTGTGTGTTTGTCTATATGTATATATATGTATATGTATGTATAGCCTATATATATGTATGTGTATGTATTTTTTTTGTTTTTCCCCCTTTTCTAAGTTGCCGTAGTCTCTCTCTAGTGTCTCTGGGTGTTTTGTGTGGATTCATCCTACTGGTGTTTGTGCACCCTGGTTGGAGACTTTGGCATCTCATATAATAATATAATCTCATTCCCAGTCTCTCCTATCGCTAAACTTTATGACTTTCGGGGCATGTAGATTCGCTACTAAACCCTCAACAATTTTCCATGTGTATATTATCAAGTAACGTTCCCTTCTAAGCTCCAACGAATAATGGTACAGCTTTAGTGATTTTAGACGCTCCCAATAGTCTATCTATCTATCTATTGCCTGACGCCGTGATCCCCGAAGGGGTGGCCACGAACGAACCGCCCCATGCACCTCTGTCCCCAGTCAGTCGACGCCCCTCCCCCTAACCAGCACCGCCTTCGTTCATGTACTTCCTCACTCCATCCTTCCACCTCCATTCGGTCTACCTCTCCCTCTCTGTCCCTCCACCTCACTCTCGTACACCCTCTTAGTCATTCTCTCGCTTTCCATACGTTCCATATGGCCGAACCATCTCAAGTTGTTCCTTTTCACACTTTCCAGCACATCTACCTCCACACCACACCTTCTTACTTCCTCATTAGTCTGTCTATCCCTCCATGTAACTCCGCACGCACTTCTTAAGTAATTAATTTCCACTGCTCTCACTCTTGGTCTGAGTCTCTCAACCAACGTCCATGCTTCGCTTCCGTAAGTCAGTGTCAGGATTACCACACTGTCATGCAAGGACTTCTTCACTTCCATACTGACCACCCTATTTCTTGTTACTGCTTTCAGCGTTCCTACAACCCTCTTCCCCTGTTGTACCCTCTCCCACACTTCTTCATCCATAGTCCCATCTTTACTCAACACACTGCCCAGATACTTAAAAGAGTTGACGATCTCCATAGCCTGACCGTTCAGCTTCACCTCACACTCTGTGACTTCACCCCTTTCGAAGACCATAACCTTGCTCTTCCCCGCATTTACCTTTAAATTCCGTTTTTCGCACACTGTTCCAAACTCATTTACCAGACCCTGCAACTCCCATTCATTATCACTCATCAGAACTGTATCATCCGCAAACAGCAGTATAGGTAGCTTCCACTCAATTCCCTCCCTTTTCAGCGATACACCAACATCCACTGCTCTTGATAGTATTTCTTTCATGACTCCATCCATATATACAGTAAACAACCACAGGGACATCACACACCCCTGTTTCAAACCAACATTCAGGTCAAAGAACTCGCTCTGCTCACGCTCCCAATAGTGTAACTGTTTTATATGTGAGGTGAAGTTCCTTTGTGCACTATCTAAGTCTTTTTATTTCACCTTCTCTATATGAGGATGTTAATACGTTACAGTATTCTGGGTTCGGTAGCACCAAGGATTTGAAGAGCGTCATCATAGGTGGTCGTGTTTGCGACGATACGACTAGGCCTAATGTAAACAAAGCGGGTGATACGCCTGAATACTAGATCCTTACCGCCCCCACTAGTGTTACTAGATTAGATTTGCTTAGGCTAAGGGTATTTAGATGATTTATACTATATATATATCAATATTATTTGGAAAACAAATCTGTCTCATTGGACGCGAATGGAACCGACAGCTTCATGTCTGAGGGATGAGACTGAAGCACAGAGGTGAAGCGGCTTCAGAGATGAAGTTGCTTCGAGCCGTGAATAGGTGCTTCGCACGTCTCACTCCCTAGACTGGAACAAGACCTCACGGGCCTCACCGTGTTCAGCGGTAGTGTGCAGGCTCTCAGCCTATGCCTAAGAGGGAGTAGTTGGAATATAGAAGAAAAAAAAAGGAACGCCCGCTAACAGTGACAACACTTAACCAAAATCTTGATCACCAACAACTACAACTCAAAAAGTAATGATAGATTACCAGAGTTACACCTACACTGGGTGTGCTGCCATTAGGTAGCACACCCGGGTGTAATACTGGAGTACAGTCATTCTTATTTATTTATTTTTTCTTTGATATAGGCCTACCACGGTTTTATATAAGATTCCTATTCTTATCGCATCAAATTACAGTATTGTTATTTATATTTATATTTTCTGCATTAGGATTACTTTGAATAGTGGTAGGTTAGGTTGGATTAAATTGTTTTGGTTATCCAAATATGCTGGGATATGGCAGTAATGATTTTCTGACCGGAACGGTGGCAAAATGTTTTGTCAAACCAGTAATAGTAGCACCACCAACCTGTTATGAGAAGCAATTGCGAAATATAGAAAAGATAAAGAGATCCTACTGTACTTAGCCTAAAGTTTTATACATTTATTACTGACTTTCCATTTTTTAACGATTTTAGCAATACTGTACTGTATTTAGTAATTTAACCCTCCAAGTTCGGGTGCACTCTGAGAAGGTCATGTCGAATTTGCGCCGCAGGCCCTGTGTGGCCTCTTAGGAGTCCCTGCTTGAATCAGTGCTTTTGAAGTATATGTGCCAATTTGTTTTGTTTACATATGCTACACAGCACCACCACGCTTGAACTACACACTAGCTTCAGTCTCTGCCTAGCCGCCATCATGGAAAGTACACAAACTATCGATTCCGCTATGTCCGATTCGGTGCCTCCCGCAACGCCCGCCCTGGCTTGTCGTATATTACGACGGCGCCCCACTAAGGATATTCTCTCACCCGGAGGTATTGAGAGAACCTTGCGGGAGTTGGATTTAACTGGTAGTGACCGTGATAGTGATAGTGAGATAGACGAAAGGAGCAGTGGACAATCATCACGGTATGCGTCTAGTGAGAGCCTAGACAAAGAGAGTGATATCGCAGCTGAGTTCATTGGCCTCACTTCTGACAAAGAAGACAGTGATAAGGAAGCTGTAGGTGGGCGAAAAAGTGTAACTCAAGCTACTGAAGGAGGTGAGGAGAGTGATATGGCAAAGGTGAGCGAGTGGGAGTGCTCAAGGTCTGCCTAAAAGTTTACCCTGATTGAAGCCACCCCAAGCCCTTCACCCGCAAAGTCGCCTTTCCAGATATGCTTTTATCGAAAGCAGATGCTGGAAAAGGAGGCCGAAAAACTACAAGAATAAAGGCGAGGAGATGAGGAAAAAGATGATAAGGTGATGAGTGAGGGTGAGCGTGGGTCAGCCATTGATGACTCATCGCCATTGTCTCCTTTGTCTGCCACCACCACCCAAGCTGCCCAAGGCGACCGCCATTGTTTCCCACCTCCCCCACTACTGCCAAGTGTTGAGAACCCCCCCGCTGTCGTTGTATTTACCCCCTGCATCCCCTGACAGGAGACATAGTACTGCTGAAAAGGGAAAAGGCAGAACATTTATAAAGAAAGGCAAGAAAACTAGGCGGTCTTTGTTCGAGCCTCGAAGCCCCCCGCGGCGTCCACCCCGGCCGGCCCCAGCCATGACCACCCGCAATTTACCCACCTCCAGAGCCATCAACAAGTGTGGAGGCGGATATTTTTGAACCCGCATCACCAGTGCCTGTGCCTAGTGATAATGAACAATTACTTTCCACGACCCTTCACCGGTTACGAAGCCCAGAGCCTCAGGAAGACATAGCCTCATGTGCCACTCCTTCACCACCTCGCCCACCCATCCATCGTTCCCTGTCGGAGTATGAGGATGAGGATGCTGAAGAAGGAGTGAAGGACACCGCAGTGATGACTCTGGTGATGACTATATGGGGCCACCATCTGGGAAAAAGGACTTGTCTGATGACGAGTTAGTAGACAACCCTGAACGCCGCCCTGCCACCCATAGTCATCGTGCTCAGGGCCACCCTACCTGCCCTAGTGTGTGCGCCTCCCGTGTTGGCCGTCGATGTGCTCAGCCCACCCCAGTGTGTGGTAGGGGTGGGTGTGGGCGTCGCCAAGACCAAGGGGGGGGGGGGGGGGGTGCGCCACATTTCCTACATCATGTATACTACGTATTTCCTACACGTCACATCTACAACTTTACCAGCTTTTAGAGTAGTGACATACTTTCTACACAGATACTGCATATTTCCTACACAGTTTTTAGTGTAGTGAAATTTTTCCTACAGAGATACAGCATATCTCCTTCACACAAAAGTCTATACTGTCACATATACACTGCCATGTATACGGTGAGGCGCCTCTGTCTGTTCTCGGCGCTACTGCCTCACTACTCGCCTGACGAGTCGAGTTTAGTCTCGAGTAAAGCAATTCGCTCTTGCTGGCCACAGGTTCAGATTGGGGGCTGTCAGTTCCACTTTTCACAAAACCTGTACCGGAAAATTAAAAAACTGGGGCTATCTGAACTGTACAACTACAACAGGCAGTTTAATAAGTGGGCCAAGAAGATTATGTGCCACCCAACCGGATGCATGAAGCAGTTAACTCTCTGTTCCAAGAACATTTTGACGTGAATGATCATTCCCAGGCAAAGATCACTGCATTCAAAACCTACATCACAAACTACTGGATTGGAAAAGTTACTCCAGAACGGCTCACTGTCTTCTTTTTTGCTCGTGGAACTAATAATGATGCAGTCATATCACAGCAGACTGAAAGCCATTGTCCACCAGCACAAGCCGAACATCTACACTTTCCTAACTCATTTGAATAATCTGATAGCAGATGCAATTAAGGACATTGAGCGTCTGGATGCTGACTTGGAGATCACTCGTCAAAAAAAGGAGAAGTTTGGCAGAAACATTGAACGCAGGCAGCACTTCAAAGACCAATTACAGAATGGAACATACACCTTGACCCAATACATCAATGCTGTCATTTACACTGCAGACAGGCTTGAGGTATTCATTTAAAAAGTGCCATTGTAATGAATGTGCTCACGAAATCCAATTTTAACCTTTTTTACTGTTTCATTTTAGTTTGCTTGGGAACCAGATTAACTTGCTCATGTAGTAATGTACACCCTATGTGGTGGATTGTGTTCTTTTATTTATAAATTTATATTTTACTTAAGCATTGTTTCTACATAGCGATTTTGATTAGTTGTTTTGTGTCATTTTACTGTGTTCATATAAGTTTTTGGTTTGTTTATTTTGCAAGTTTTACAGTATAATATACTGTACGTAGTTTTTAAAGAGAAATAAAACATTTCCCGCTTGTATATTCTTCAGCGTTTTGTATTTTTTCCTGCATAATGCCACGTGATTGCATTGATGAGTACTGATCATGTATCAGTATTGTAGGAGATATGACTATAATTGTAGGAGTTATGCCGGATGCACCGTTTGGTGTAGGAGATATGCTGGATGCACCGTTTGGTGTAGGAGATATGCTGGGTACTCAGTTTTTGCGTAGGAAATGTGCTTGATACTTGTTTTTGTGTAGGAAATATGACCGACTATGTGTAGGATATGTGGCAGTACTTTAACTTCAGTGGTTGTGTAGGAGTTGTGGCTACGCCCCGACCAAGGAGATCAATACTCAGTGTTTCAGTGGGAAGATGTGGGTGGAGACTACAACCCTCAGGTGCTACATTTTCATTTTAATGAGGCACAGGAGGGAGCAGGAGGCTCCCCCACATTTCGTGCAGGCCCCGACGCTTCACCAGTAGAGCTCCTTGAGTCCTTTTTTGATGATGAGGTGGTGGGCTTCGTCATCAATGAAACAAATAAGCAGCATGCAATACAGGTCAATATATTCAAGAAGGTGACGAAGGGCTACATGAGGCAGTGGACCGAGTTGACTCCTATTGAGTTTATTGTCTTCCTGGCTCTCACCATGCTGATGCCACATGGCAAAAAACATGCGTTGGCAGACTATTGGATCATCCATGAAATAATATCCGTCCCTGCCTTCGGAAAATATACGTCATGCAACAGGTATCTGGATATCCTCTCCCAACTCCATCTCGTCACCAACACCGACGTTCATCTGTGTCTTGTACTCTTCATATATATACAGTACTGTATATTTGTAAATGGCATAAAACCCTGGTTCAGCTGGAA
Source organism: Lithodes maja (assembly GCA_037953745.1). NCBI lineage: Eukaryota > Metazoa > Arthropoda > Malacostraca > Decapoda > Lithodidae > Lithodes > Lithodes maja. The sequence goes on from JBAKBP010008057.1 coordinate 37,609, forward strand.
ATGTTGCGGACTGTACCGTATAATACCCAAATTATAATACAGTACTTACTCCAATTTTGCGTGTTCTGATTTTGTGAAACACCAATTTTGCGACCGAGACCCCACTAACCAAATTTTGATGAAAACCTAATTTTGCGATGTAACTCTACTTTTGCGGGTGGCGCCGTAAGAAAGTGGGGCTTTCCGCACTAGTTTTCGGGGGGGGGGGGGGGGGGGGTGTGGCCGGGCCACGCAAGCCTCGGACACTCTCCCTCCATCCCCGCAAGCCCAGCCGTCTTTCGAGTCTAGGTAAATGCTCAATTGCTCATTTAACTTGATTTTCTCAAGGATAATGATAATGTCTTATGTTTTTCTGTATTTTCTTTATTGTGGGATGTATAATTACAAGTACTGTATGTGTGTACAAACAAAGCAAATAAATTACGGAAATCACGAAAAATTGGGCCATCATTGATGAAATGTCGACCATATTCATTTTTCCCCATAAGGTTAGTTAATCCAATTTTGCGAATTCCACTTTTGCGGCCTGCAATGTCGACCAATTTCTCCCAAAATTGGGGTAAGCACTGTACCATCTTGCCCACGTTCAAGTTAACCCCTTCTGTACCGGAGATATATTTTATTTTATGCTAGCTACATTTGCACTATTTTAGGAAGCTTGAGAGAGGGATATATGGTAGCTAAAAAGAATCAATTGAGATAGTCTGTAACCTTTTAATTGGTAGATGTCCTTCCTAAGCTGAATAAAAATGTATGATAGATGCCGGAATATAATAAAAAGACGCCGCTGGTACAGAAGAGTTTGAGGGGAGATTTGCATTAACTTTATAAGTTGATTTATTCATTCAGTTATTTTTTCTTTAGTTTCCTCCCAAGACCTCCATCAAACTTAAAACAGAAAAAAATACCCTTAACTTAAGACCCATTTTCAAGATGAACTTGCACATTTTTCGGTAGAAAAATGTCTACCGAAGGCATTGTCTGCACGAAGACATTGCGAATACCGGTGAATAATGCCCAGAATACAATGACAATACTTTAAATTCTCAAAATATATTAAAGTAATAACGACATATAGCCTACAGTATACTGTATACATCCAAAAAGGAAGTGTATAATTAGAAAACAGGGAAAGATTGCCCAACTGCATGACATTAGTGGTGAAAGGGAGACTCAAATTTATGAAAGCAACAGTGAAAAATATTGTTGAACAATGTTAAATAATGCTCAAAACACACTCAAAAGGAAGAATAATGCTCAAAACACTCAAAAGGAAGAATAATGCTCAAAACGCACTCAAAAGGAAGAATAATGCTCAAAACACACTCAAAATTAAGAATAATGCTCAAAACACTCAAAAGGAAGAATAATGCTCAAAACACTCAAAAGGAAGAATAATGCTCAAAACACACTCAAAAGGAAGAATAATGCTCAAAACACACTCAAAAGGAAGTGTAAAATTAGAAAAGAGATAAGCTAGACCGACTGGTTGACATTAGTGGTAAAAGGAAGACTCGGACATATGAAAACAAGTGACAAATACCTAAGAACATTTTCAATAATAATCAAAACCCACTCAAAAGGAAGTGCATAATCAGATAAAGAGAGAAGGTAGACCAACTGTGTGACATTAGCGGTGACAGGAGGACACAACGAACAAAAGGATAAGAGCGCCGTTTCCGAGAGGGGCCATTACAGAGATAATTGGTCATTGGCTTTGTTGCTGTGTTCATGTTTAGTGTTTGGGGTGGAGGCGGAGTAGGGCCAATTGAGGCGGGAGAGAGAGTGTGTGTATCTTATAATGTAGGCTATACTTATGTTTGTGTGTGTGTGGGGGGGGGGGGGGGGATATAGAGAGTGTGTGTGTGTGTGATTATTATATGTACTTAATGGTCTGGGTGGGTGTTAGAAAGAGTACTTTTGTGGGCATGCTTATAATGTGTACGTACATGTACTGTATGTCTGTGTGTGTGTGTGTGTTTATAATATGTACAGTACTTAATTGTCTAAGTGTGTATGTGGGTAGGTGTTGGAGTACTTGTGTGAGCATGTTTATAATGGGTACTTGTATGTGTGAGTGTACTTATTTGTTGTGTAAATATTTAACATGTGTGTTGAGGTAGGGGGCTCTTCTATAGCAGGGAGAGGGGACGGTGAGAGTGAGTGAGGAGCGTGCCCTGCCTCTCAAAGCTGGAGCTCTCTGTATCTCATACTGGACCTCTTTCTATCATTTCTAACATAGCCGATTTTTGTCTACTCGATATTTTTTTGTATAGCAAAATGCGACTTCCCCTATTTATTGACTGCCCGGCATGCAACATTTCCCTTAGTACTATACTACTTTTTCTCAACGGTTTAAATATTATGCACCCGGTATTGTGGGGATACCCGGTTCGCCACAGTTGCAACATAAAACTATGGTTATGGCGGGTGGCTATGGCCTGATGAAATCCATCCGCCTATCTGATATACCTTGGGGTGTGTGATTGACTACATCCATAAAATATTCATATATTTTATTTTATTTATATCGCAGTTGTCCTAATCTCATCTCTTGTCATGTGTGTGATGGTGTTTGTGTGTTACTCAGTTACTCAGTTACTTGTTCGTCAAGGGGAATCCACGCAATGCGAGCTAAGCTCATTATTTTCGCGCCTCCTTAACCCGGGAGCTGCGGGGAGACTCTTAAGAGTTCCCCCGGCGGACTGCGGGAAGACTCTTGAGAGTAAGTAAAATAAAAAATCAACTTTTGACATCGAAAAAAAAAAATAAATAATTTTTATTTTTTTATTTTTTTATTTTTTTTTGGCCCCTGGGCCATGCAAAATCTCAGTCCTCTACCTCCCCTCCTTCCCCACTTTCCTCCTCTCCTTCAGTTATCACCTATTTTCCCTATTATTCCCTTATTCTGAGGTATATTTTCGTGCTAACATTAGCGAGTTGCAAGCAGGGTGTTGTCATCACTGATGGCAAGCGAGTGCAAGAGAGAGAGAGAGAGAGTATCGATCGACTGTGTCTCAGTGGCCTTGGGGGAAATTGGCGGGAAAGCAGTTTGCCTCACCCATACATTATACAACTCGCGGGCTATATCTCCGATTTTGACCATCCAAACGCTGTTTTCACTCGTTTTATTGTTGTTTCAGGTTAATACCTTTATAATCAACCCATAATAGGCGCATATGGAAAATTATTAATGCTATTAATGGTACTATGAATATTTTAGTGACGGAAACACCTCAAATACGTCAGCACAGGGGGACGTTTTCAATTACCACCATGCGCACTTGTTAGGTTAACTGGGAATATATTGTGTGAAATGCATGTTAAGTGTTTTATGTACTGTTGGAATGGCTGTGGATGTGTGTGTAGTCTGTATTTAGCCAATTGGCGACATCGGAAACGAAGGCTTAGGGTGGATCTGTATGGTACCATTCTCACTATAGACGGTACCGTCTCGCCCGAAGGCTTAGGTAGCCATCAGCTTAGGTGAACCATATGATACCCATCTCGCCTTGTACCATTTTTGCCAACCCCAGATGGGACGTCACAACGTCGTCCACTTATTCCAGGTACCTATTTACAGCTAGGTGAACTGAGGCTAACACATGAAAGGAGACAAGCCCAATTTGTCTCCGCCCGGCCGGGGATTGAACCCCCGACCCCTCGTGTGTGAGACGAGAGCTCTACCTACTAGGCTACGGGCTGTGTGTGTGTGTGTGCGATATTGTACAACCTACTTTGTGTACGTATGTAGCTATGTGAGTACATGCTTAAAATGTGTACCTGTGTGCGTGAGTGTGTGTTTTGCTACTGTGCACCTGTTTGATGTAGGTGGAGCGTGGAGCCATTGAGTTAATAGGTTTACCTGAAGGGTGCTTGTGTGTTGGGCAAATTGTGTGTGTTTATATTATGTGCATATTACCTGTTGCTCGTGTGTGTGCGTGCGTGTGCTTACTGGTGTGTGTGTGTGTGTGTTCCCGCGTGGGTAATGGTGTGTGTGTGTGTGTTCCCGCGTGGGTACTGGTGTGTGTGTGTGCATGTGTGCATGCAAATTAACATATACCTTTCGCAATTGTGTGTACATGGCTTTTTGTGTGTAAGTATAAATTGATAATGAATGTGCATTTATGTAAATTTAGATGTTTTAAGCACAACTATTTGCGTTTCTTTATTACTTGTCGCACTTTATATTATGTATACATAGAAGTTGTATGTTAGAGTTAATTAATGATTCAATGCATATTTTTTTCAATATTTTGTTATATTTTCATATTAACTTACATATTTAAATGCCCCAGAACGAGAAGCCCACCACAGAAGCCACGAGCGAACACCACACAGAAACACCCGAAAGAAAGGCCCACAGAACGAAAGGACCAGGTGACCGAGCCAACCAGTTCAGACAGGCCGAAGCCCGCAGGGCTAAGCAGCTCCAAACCACACCTGCCTACCCCTTCTAAACACTGACCTTTCCCACACCTCGCGTATACACTACCCCTCGTGTCCTACACCTCTACCTACATGATGATGAACATAAATACACCTTAAAGTTAATACACCCATGCCCTGTCCCTAAGTTAGGATGTCAATATAAACATACCCAAAAATACCTTGTCTTGCCAGACTAAGTTTCTGAAGACCAATCGCCCCATAAATCTATGTATGTTCCTCCCAGGTTAAAACACCCATGCCTGTCCCTAGACCTCGTATCTCCTTTTCCATGACAAGTATAGATATATGTACCCCCGTGCTCAGTCGCCCCCCCTTGCCTTGTTCTTCTAGTAACTAAGTGTATATATAATATTAACCGGAGTATGCCACCAGTATTGATACGACATAGCGGCACTGTCCTTGTGTCGTATTGTGCCACGTGCAGACCAACCAGGTTTCATCATCTTATTAGGACGACGGCTATAATGTCGTCATTCATGCATGTATTCAATCCTTAGGTTAGTTATCTTTATCCGCCATTGTGTTCATCTCTTCCATTTACTTTTCCACAAGTGTTATACGTCTTCCAATCACCTCCTTCGTATCCACAGTCCACACTACTCTATTTTGCTTCGTGTCCTACACCTCTTACCCGCCAGACTCTACCTACATGATGATGAACATGAATACACCTTCATTTAATACACCCATGCCCTGTCTCTAGGTTGAGCCAATGCCAACCAGTTCAGACAGCCATAAATCTATGTATGTTCTTCCATCCGAGAAGTAATATGTTAACCCCTTAAAATACCTTGTCTTGCCAGACTAAGTTTCTGAAGACCAACCGCCCCCATAAAATCTATGTATGTTCTTCCATCCGAGAAGTAGTATGTTAAAACCCCATGTCCTAATTGATAAGAAACTATGATACCCACGGGTACACCAGTGTATATAGAACCATTGTTCCTGTAAGACCTAGACAGCAATGACTGAAGATGTTAGCCACCATGCAGTAACTTTAATTCTTACCCCAACCAGAGATTGTATATACAACTCTCTTTTACCATTGTCTCGACGCATTTTCACCACGAAACAATACCGAAGTTAACCCTACGAACTGTCGTTTTCTTTGGTGTATATATCGTAGAAAACGCAGTTCCCAGGAACAACTAGATCAGCAAGAAATAGTGTCAGATTAACAGTATCCATAACCATCGTATTGACGAGTAATAATACACCATGTTTTTCCCTACTTTTATCCACAGTTAAGCACACACCTACAGTTAACCTCCTCTTCCCCACAGCCCACATGATTCTATCCTTTCCAGACTCATATACCACCCCGTATTACTCATCCCCCGGTAGCGTTTGGCTAACATACTTTCCCTGTCATTAACCCCCAAACTCCAATATCAACTGTAGTCTAATGCCACCCCTACGCCCGGAAACCTTAGGGTCAAACTTCCACGTAGCCCCCCTGAACCCTCTCCCTCTCATTAACCCCCCATGCTCCTCGACTCCTTTCCGACCTAGCCTCTCTACCATACCTCCTGAAGATCCTTGATTTTTCCGTTGCTAACGTTCTCAAACCTTTTATATATATACTCCTATCCAGCCTACCTTCCCTTAGTAGGACGGAACAACATTAGAACTTTACTAACCCTTTGCATGCCATCTATTCCCTCACAACCCATTCACAACCCTGTACCCAATGATCGTCAGTGCGAGGCTAGCCGCCTCGCCAGTGACTAACTTCTATTGCCATACTTCCAGATAAATGTGGCAGAGTTAGCAACCCAGTCTCCACCACATCCAGCAAACCATGCAATTAACAACCCAACCGATTAAACCAGCTAGTCAAGGCACCTTCGGTTTTGGTATTACGAACACCCACATCTGTCTCATAAACAGAGGGTTATTACAAACACTTGTGATATGGCAAGCCCCTAGCCACAGCCGCCAGACGACCATCACAGAGAGAGGGCACGCATCTACCCCTTTTTACCTACCCGAGGAGGGAGACCCCCACCCCTGCGGAGGTATACCTGACCCCTGTTTTGACTTCCGGGTCATTGCCAGGTAGCACAGGAATACTTCCTATCAATGAACTAACCATGCATGACTAAACCCTTTACTAACCTCTATTAACCCACAATAACCCATTCACCTTTCTTGCATACTCGGATAATCAAATTAGCACCTCAGCTATACCATAGAATGAAGACTGAGCAATATAAGAGAGACGCTCCTATCACAGCTGTCCTAGTCCTCCTCGCAAAGTAGATCCAGTCTCCCTCCCCTCAATACTTCCAGTATAGCCAAAATAGTACCTCTTACTAAGGCTCAGTTATATCACATTATGAAGGCTCCCTATAGCCATGTGCCACAACAGTAATCACCACCTTACCTAGTCCCCGTATCTATTGAGAGCTCAAATAATTCCATAAGACTCGAGATCCCTATGGCCTACAGGGTCCAAAACCGAGCCTATAAACCCAGCTCCAGCCCCCAGTAAAATCAGTTGAAAGATAGACACCAACCAGTGGCTGGCCCCCTTAAGTTGACTTCTAGCTCTGCCCTTGTGTTGTTCCTGAGATTTGAGTTCCAGAGCCGGCAGACTCCGTGGCAGATTTGAGATAGAAGCATCTGTCCACGTACAAGAAATCTACGTGCACCTTATAACCTTCACACACCAGTGGGTATATAAGCGTGTAGCCAGCAACGATCGCCAAGAGATCCGTCTTGAGAACTTCCTACATATGGACCCCCTGGACGGCCGCGGAACCAGTCGTTAGCCCCCAACATCATGGACGCAAGATAACCAGGACCAGACCAACCAAATACTACCCAAGATTCACTTTATTAATACTACCGTGTTACAGTACTATTTAGAGACTCACTTATTAATATTTCTATGAAGTGGTTATATCTTTGCCCCAGTATAATTCATATATAACCATTCTATTGGGGAGTGCTAAGCGTATCAGTGTTCATTAATTAACAGGCGACCTTAACTCTCGTAATTACCCCCTATTCAGATATTATTACATAGAAGTAAAACCCTAGTGATATCTAACGTTCGCCCACTGATTTGTGTTCTACGTATTTCTGCTATAAGAATATAAAACTTAGATCAGTACCCCCCTGAGGTTACTAGAATTCCCGTGCTCTAAAATATGCGTGTCTAATTCTAGTCTGTGAACTACTACTTGTGCACCAGAACTGCCAGTAATAAATCTAATTAATGAAATTGAATCTATAAGTAACATTGATGTCTTCCAGTATATAAACTTGCGAACCAAGCCAGTGATCAGAAGAGTATACCTGAATGTTGGAAGTGGGAGACTAGGCTCCATCCAGATCCACTAATGCTAGTTGTTCATTTCTATCATTTGTCTTGTACGAGTATTCATACCTTCTTATGCTTCCTATTAATCATCTTCAGTAAACGTGATCGTGTGTCTTGTTACCGTGTGTTTATTTTGTGTTCTCTATTCCTCATACCTTGTTTTGTGCATGCAGCCTTATATACCCAGTCAGTTAGAACTCACATTACCCAAGTTAATCCTGTAGAAAAACAGGGCATAACATTAACATTTGTTTGCATCTTCCCTATCTTTAATACCTTGCATTTGTCAATGTTAAACTTTATCTGCCAATTTATTGACCATTCATGTAAGGTATCTAGATCCCTTTGGAGGCACTCTATATCGCTATCTGAATCAATTGATCTCCCCATTTTAGTATCGTCTGCGAATTTACTTATCCTACTAGTTATACCTAAATCTAGGTCATTTATGTATATAAGAAACAACAGGGGACCTAATACCGATCCCTGGGGGACACCACTTTTGACTGCTCCCCACTCTGACTTGGTACCATTTATGCTGACTCTCTGTTTCCTACCAATTAGCCATGACCTAATCCATCCCAACAACGATCCTCCTATTCCATGTGCCTCAACCTTTCTCATCAATCTCTCATGAGGGACTCTGTCGAAAGCTTTACTGAAATCTATATAAATAATATCATATGACTTGTCACTATCTACTGCTTCATATACCTCTGAGAAAAAGCTAAGCAAATTAGTAAGGCAAGAACGTCCCTGAGTGCATCCATGCTGAGAAGAATTTATTAAGTTAAATTTTTCTAAGTGGCTTCTAATTTTCCTAGCAATAATAGACTCTAGCAACTTTCCTATGATTGATGTGAGACTAATGGGACGGTAATTGGATGCTATCGATTTATCACCTTTTTTGAAGATCGGAACTACATTTGCAAGCTTCCAAGCTTCTGGAACTAAACCTGTTTCTAATGACTTGTTAAATAAAAATGCTAATGGGTTACTTAACTCATCTCTGCCTTCTTTTAATACTCTAGCATATACCTCGTCAGGACCAGGCGATTTTTGAGGTTTCAGTCTGTCAATTTCCTTAAGCACATCATTTCTACTTATACTAACTGTACTTAACATATTTTCTATACTATCACTATATACCATATTGACTTCTGGAATCTGTGCCAAATTTTCATTTGTGAAAACGGAAAGAAACTGACTATTTAATGTACTGCACATTTCTAAATCATTTTCTGTTATTTCTCCTATTGAAGTTTTTAGGGGGCCTATTACATCTCTAACTTTAGATTTATATAGTTGGTAAAAAGCTTTAGGGTTATTTTTTGAGTCACTGGCTATCCTTATTTCATAATTTCTTTTTGCTTTCCTGATTTCCTTTTTGACCTGTCTTGATAGAGTGTGATAGTATATAATTATGTAGATGATTTTCGCCTTTCTTTATTTTTCTATATATTCCTTTCTTTTTTCCTATAAGATCTATTAGCTTATTAGTTATCCATTTTGGTTGGTTCTGCGTCGATCTAAATCTTCTTTTAGGGATATTTATTTTGAGCATTGTGGAGTGAAGCAATAAACTGGTTATATGTAGGTGGCAAGTTTAACTCTGGCATATCCTGACTTAATTGCTTAACAATAGGGTCCACCCTTAAGTCTCTTCTTAGCCCACCATAATCGGCTTTTCTGAAATCTGGGATAAGTGTCGTATTCTCTTTAGCATTCCCTGTCCATTGTATATTAAAATAAATAGATTTATGATCGCTATTTCCTAGGTGGTCACCAATCTCTACATCATTTATCATATGTTCATTGTTACTGAAAACTAAATCAAGAATATTAATACCTCTAGTCGGCGTATCTATGAATTGAAATAAAAAACTATCTTGTACTACCTCAATAAACTCTACTGACTCGGAGTCGCCTATTTGGTGCTGCCAATCAATGTTCGGAAAATTAAAATCCCCCATAATGCACACATTGCTAAACCTTGATCCTATTTTAATTTCCTCCCATAACGATGTTCCGCCATTTCTACTCATATATATAACTCCAATAACTATGGTCTCACTACCTTCGTTAACCTCTACCCAAACACTTTCATTATCATTATTTAGTCTAATACTTGATTTAATACAGCTTTTTAATGTACTGACAAACACTGCTATACCCCCGCCCCTCCTACTTGTTCGGTCATATTTAAACAAACTATATCCTGGAATATCAAATTCTGCTAAAAAATGCCTAGATTCTGTATTAATCCACGTTTCAGTTAGCGCTATTATGTCTATATTTTCTGTGCTAACGAGTGCTCTAAGTTCGTTCATTTTGTTACATAAACTCCTACAATTTGTATAATATACCCTCAACCTATTACTTTTATTTGAAACTAATTTTCTATTGTGTTTAGCTAACTTATTATTTCCTGTTGAACTACTAGCTCTAGACGGAAATTCTACTCAATCAGTATTCTCATCTTTACTATCAGTTACATGTGTAGTGGTATCGATACTACTATTACACATCACTATATCCGCACTATCTTGACTGATTATATCTATTTTACTCACTGGTTTGTCACATGAAGTACCTGCTCCATATGTAGACAGTATTTTACTTACACACCCAGGTTTTTTTTAACGAAACCCCGCAACAATCTTGTCCAGTGAGCTGGCTAAGGTCGAAACTCCTAGTCGAGAAAGATGTACTCCATCCTGGGCATACAGTTCATCCTTACCATAGAAGTGGGTCCAGTTATCTAGGAATGGTATTGACTTTGCCTTGCAATACTTCTCCAACCGTCTATTTACACCAATAGCCCTGGAGGACCATTCCTTCCGTACCCCTCTTCTTGGCAGGATACTGTGTACCACAGGAAATCCACCCTTCTTGATCCTCTCCAGCATTTCCTCAGTCCTGCATCTCCATATGTCATTGGACCCCGCGTTGATGAAGATGATGGGGGTCCTCCCCACCCACTTCTAGGACACCATCCATCTTCTCTGCCACCCTCCCGACTCCGGCTCCAGGTAGGCAGACAACTTTACTAACATGAGTGTTACTAGCCCCGTCAAGGTACCTAACCATTGAATCACCGACAATGAACTTAGCTTTTTTCCGTTGTCGGCGTGTAGCAGGAGTTGTTGCAGCAACAGCAGCAGACCCCATCCCCTCTCACTGCCTCGATGATCGCCACTTCCTCGTCATTACTCTCATCAGCCAAGGTGCTGAAGTTGTTGTGGGTCTTGAGTGGCTGCCTTTTCAGCTTGCAGGCCGTTGCACTTGTTGACACCACTTTCCAAGGGGCTTCACGATCCCTGGGAACACTTCCGGTAGCCTCACACTTCTTCTCCGCCATAGCTAGTCTCAAGGCCAAATTTTCATTTTTGAGACACTGAATCTCCTGCTCCACACACTCCAGTCCTTCTTGCAAAGCAAGACAAAGCTGGAGAGTATGGGAGGAGACAGCAGACTCATCATGTTGTGCACATATTTATAACATCCACCTTTGGCGTGGAAACTAGGATAGAAAAAGTAGGAGGAAAACTGAAAAGAGACTGCTGTCAGTTGCTTCAGACACCTAAGTCCCGGTGAGGTACAGAAATTCAGGTTATATATCGGTTATATAATATACCGGTAATATCTACAGCTTGACATTCCTTATAGCCCAAAATTCGCAATGTGTAGTACTGAGTGCCATACATATAAATCTTTATTAAAGGGAGATAGTTCGATTTTCTGGTCCCCTTTCTACCTCATAATTAGCGCCATTAGTTTTTTTCAGATTTTAAGACGTTTGGTCCATAAGTTTGGCGATTTTAAAGACTTTTTGTCCCATTTCTTTGTCAATTCTAAGACTTTTCGTGTCATTGACGTGTCGATTCATTCCTGGCGAGCGATAGCAAGCCTGTAATTTAAGAGGAACCGGCCTTCGGCCGAGACATTTTTCTATAGAAAAAAGTACAAATTTATCTTGGAGGGTCTTGGGCGGGCGTTTTTAAAAGCTTTATGGAGGTCTAAGGAGGAAACTACAAAAATAGTAAAAAGATACATAAATGATCAAAGAAATACACCCATCCCGCCTTAGGGTGTTTATTATTGTTAGCCAAGGTCGGATCTGTTAAGACAATTTGCAGGCTTAGTTGTTTACTGCTTCCTATGTTGTAGCCTATTACTCTGTTCTGTCTGGTGTTTGAGCTTTTACTTTATTATTACTCTCTCTCTCTCTCTCTCTCTCTCTCTCTCTCTCTCTCTCTCTCTCTCTCTCTCTCTCTCTTATATATATATATATATATATATATATATATATATATATATATATATATATAAAAGACTGACCTATGAGGACCGGTTGAGAGCTCTTGATCTCTTTCCGTTTGGGGACACGCAGACTACGAAGTCAGCTCATTGAAGTATTTGAAATACATAATGTTTTTGACACTGTGGATTATAGCATAATGTTTAGCCTCAATATGAATACAACACACAACCATGGCTGGAAATTATAATTGAAAAGGTTCAGCACTAGTAGGCTACTTGTGGACACTTTTTCACATATAAGATCTGTTCTGCCTGGAACAACTTCCCTCGGAAGTTGTAATCAGTAGAGCAGTTCAAGAAGAGAGTAGATAGTATTTTGAACACTGTAATGGGCGTAGCGCACTAAGCAATATATCTCCTTCCACTTCGATTATCTCCTCGGAATGGACCGCAAGGTCTCTGAAATACTAACTATGTCTTGTAACTCTCTCTCTCTCCGACATAAACCCCAATGGGCCCGTATCCCCTGCACGAGAATTGAGCGCTCTGCCAAACATTACCATCAAGCTGCTCTTGCATCAGATTGGCTCTATATCCAGGCTCTATATATGTATGTATGTGTGGTGTGTGGTGCATCCGGGGATCTATAGAGTTGCTTGTAGAGTCATATCATATAGACCTCTCTGATTTTGAGATTTTGTCCGAAGCTGAATAATATACCATCAACCATGGAAATACGCCTAACGGCCTTATTGGGCTATCCTTAGTTGGAATTATGCAAGGCTGGGTACATGTCATATTTATAACATACTATGTGGTACCAACTCTGTAAATTGCTAACTGAATAAATATTATTATTATTATTATTATTAGCCTGTCTTACACCAGATTGACATTATACAGTCTCTCTCTCTCTCTCTCTCTCTCTCTCTCTCTCTCTCCTCTCTCTCTCTCTCTCTCTCTCTCTCTCTCTCTCTCTCTCTCTTTCTCTCTGTGTGTTACAACTAGATATCTATAGACCTTATTTTATTGAAGCTTAGGAAGGATAAATGGTATATACCTACAAAAGATTAATTGAGATAGTCTGCAGCCTTTGAATGTTTAGGCGTCCTTCCAAAGCCGAATATTATCATCTAATAATTGCTAGAATGTACTGAAAGGGTTAAATGTCGAGAACTATACCCTGTTCCAAATAGGTAGGTCAGAAAGCGTGAAACCTAACCTCTGTAACTCAAAAAGGGCTAGAGCAATTGAGCTGTAAATTTCCACACCTATTCCCTGGCGGACCCTTCCCAAATGGTAGAAATATTACCTTGATTACTTCTTTTATTTGTGAGTTATAGAGGCTATGTTGAAGAGTTTAGGCCTACTTACTTGAAATAGGGTATAGCTTCCAATGGGTTAAGGGGACTGGTAATTTTTTGGGACTTGATATATCCATTTATTTTTTAGGATCCGTCCTTAGACTTCCATCAAACTTAAAAATAAATATCCATTAGATTCCCCTTTGAGATTTATTTGTACATTTTTCTGTAGAAAAAATGTCACGGCCGAAGGCCGGTTCCTCCACAATTTCAGTCTCGCTATCGCTCGCCAGGAAAAAAATAGACACCTAAAGGGCACAAAAGGTCTTAATATTGACGGCGAAATGGGGCAAAGGTCTTAAAATCGCCTAACTAAAGGGGCAAACGTCTTAAAATCTCAAAACTAATGAGGTTAAACATGAGGGAGAAGGGGGACCAGAAAAACCGACCCATCTCCCCTTAAATATATCCCCAAGTGAACACAGTAGACTACAGTATCGGATTCCAGACTCCGCTACAGATCCTCCGGTAGAAGTGTTCGTGTGAAGCCGGCGTCAGTTGTATCCGATAATCTACAGCAGACTCTGGTAGCCCCTTCTATACCGACACCGTCCTTTTAATATTATTACTATTAGACGATTTTATTCATATTTAAAAGGGCCTCCAGCAAATTATAATGTTAAACTTGCAATATATACAAACCAAAACTGGGACGAGATAATATAAAGACGAAGAACTAATCGAAATAGGCTTCGAACTATCTCACTTGAACTATTTTACTACCACAGATCCTTCTTAATCTGCACAAAGTCGCCTGTATATAGCTATAATGAAATTAAAAGACGTCGCCGGTACAGATAGGGTTAATAGTCTTTGTTTTTAGTACCTGGGTAATGTATTCGTATTCAAGGAGTTACTTCCTTATCTAAAGTACATGTGTAATGTATTCGTGATTCACTTACCGGTACTTAGTTAATGTACTTGTGTAATGTATTCGTGATTCAATTACCGGTACTTAGTTAATGTACTTGTGTAATGTATTCGTGATTCAATTACTTAGTTAATGTACTTGTGTAATGTATTCGTGATTCAATTACTAGGTTAAAGTATATGTGTAATGTATTCGTGATTCAATTACTTAGTTAATGTACATGTGTAATGTATTCGTGATTCAATTACCGGTACGTAGTTAATGTACTTGTGTAATGTATTCGTGATTCAATTACTAGGTTAAATTATATGTGTAATGTATTCGTGATTCACTTACCGGTACTTAGTTAATGTACTTGTGTAATGTATTCGTGATTCACTTACCAGTACTTAGTTAATGTACTTGTGTAATGTATTCGTGATTCACTTACCGGTACTTAGTTAATGTACTTGTGTAATGTATTCGTGATTCACTTACCGGTTCTTAGTTAATGTACTTGTGTAATGTATTCGTGATTCACTTACCGGTACTTAGTTAATGTACTTGTGTAATGTATTCATGCTTCACTTACCGGTTCTTAGTTAATGTACTTGTGTAATGTATTCGTGATTCACTTACCGGTACTTAGTTAATGTACTTGTGTAATGTATTCGTGATTCACTTACCAGTACTTAGTTAATGTACTTGTGTAATGTATTCGTGATTCAATTACTAGGTTAAAGTATATGTGTAATATATTCGTGATTCACTTACCGGTACTTAGTTAATGTACTTGTGTAATGTATTCGTGATTCAATTACTTAGTTAATGTACTTGTGTAATGTATTCGTGATTCAATTACTTAGTTAATGTACTTGTGTAATGTATTCGTGATTCAATTACTTAGTTAATGTACTTGTGTAATGTATTCATGATTCAATTACTTAGTTAATGTACTTGTGTAATGTATTCGTGATTCAATTACTTAGTTAATGTACTTTTGTAATGTATTCGTGATTCACTTACCGGTACTTAGTTAATGTACTTGTGTAATGTATTCGTGATTCACTTACCGGTACTTAGTTAATGTACTCGTGTAATGTATTCGTGATTCAATTACTTAGTTAATGTACTTGTGTAATGTATTCGTGATTCACTTACTGGTACTTAGTTAATGTACTTGTGTAATGTATTCGTGATTCAATTACTTAGTTAATGTACTTGTGTAATGTATTCGTGATTCAATTACTTAGTTAATGTACTTGTGTAATGTATTCGTGATTCACTTACTGGTACTTAGTTAATGTACTTGTGTAATGTATTCGTGATTCACTTACCGGTACTTAGTTAATGTACTCGTGTAATGTATTCGTGATTCAATTACTTAGTTAATGTACTTGTGTAATGTATTCGTGATTCACTTACCGGTACTTAGTTAATGTACTTGTGTAATGTATTCGTGATTCAATTACTTAGTTAATGTACTTGTGTAATGTATTCGTGATTCACTTACCGGTACTTAGTTAATGTACTTGTGTAATGTATTCGTGATTCAATTACTTAGTTAATGTACTTGTGTAATGTATTCGTGATTCAATTACTTAGTTAATGTACTTGTGTAATGTATTCGTGATTCACTTACCGGTACTTAGTTAATGTACTTGTGTAATGTATTCGTGATTCAATTACTAGGTTAAAGTATATGTGTAATGTATTCGTGATTCACTTACCGGTACTTAGTTAATGTACTTGTGTAATGTATTCGTGATTCACTTACCAGTACTTAGTTAATGTACTTGTGTAATGTATTCGTGATTCAATTACTAGGTTAAAGTATATGTGTAATGTATTCGTGATTCACTTACCGGTACTTAGTTAATGTACTTGTGTAATGTATTCGTGATTCACTTACCGGTACTTAGTTAATGTACTTGTGTAATGTATTCGTGATTCAATTACTAGGTTAAAGTATATGTGTAATGTATTCGTGATTCAATTACTTAGTTAATGTACTTGTGTAATGTATTCGTGATTCAATTACTAGGTTAAAGTATATGTGTAATGTATTCGTGATTCAATTACTTAGTTAATGTACTTGTGTAATGTATTCGTGATTCAATTACTTAGTTAATGTACTTGTGTAATGTATTCGTGATTCAATTACTTAGTTAATGTACTTGTGTAATGTATTCGTGATTCACTTACCGGTACTTAGTTAATGTACTTGTGTAATGTATTCGTGATTCAATTACTTAGTTAATGTACTTGTGTAATGTATTCGTGATTCAATTACTTAGTTAATGTACTTGTGTAATGTATTCGTGATTCACTTACCGGTACTTAGTTAATGTACTTGTGTATTGTATTCGTGATTCAATTACTTAGTTAATGTACTTGTGTAATGTATTCGTGATTCACTTACCGGTACTTAGTTAATGTACTTGTGTAATGTATTCGTGATTCAATTACCGGTACTTAGTTAATGTACTTGTGTAATGTATTCGTGATTCAATTACTTTGTTAATGTACTTGTGTAATGTTTTTTTTTTTTTTTTTTTTTTTTTTTTTTTCTATATTCCAACTTACTTCCTCTCGGGCATAGGCTGAGAGCCTTAACATTCACTGCTTTACAATGAACAGTGAAGCCCGTGAGGTCTTGTTCCAGTCTAGGGAGTGAGACATATGTGAAGCACGTAGAGTACAACGAGCACCTGCCATCTTGCCTTCACATGAGGCACGGTGCTCACTCATGGCCCGAAACGACCCCATCTCTGAAGCCACCTCGTTCCCGTGCTTCACTGTCTCATCCCCTACACTCGGACTCTCACACTTACACACACACAACGCCACCTGTTGAGCAGATAACTCACCAGGCATTGCACCCCTATAGCATATTTTGAATATGGGAATATTCATACAGTGCTATTTAATCAGGGAACAATGAGGGTATTTTATTGACGTTTCGGTGGGCTTGTGGTAATGCACTGATACCAGGTACAGCACAAATTCCATCCCAATAATATCTTCCCATTGATACATCGGGATTTGAACCCGGGACCTTTGGATTACCAGGCCAGTGGCAAGACCACTCCACCACACCTCCCCTATTCATTCGTGATTCACTTACCGGTACTTAGTTAATGTACTTGTGTAATGTATTCGTGATTCAATTACTTAGTTAATGTACTTGTGTAATGTATTCGTGATTCACTTACCGGTATTTAGTTAATGTACTTGTGTAATGTATTCGTGATTCAATTACTTAGTTAATGTACTTGTGTAATGTATTCGTGATTCACTTACCGGTACTTAGTTAATGTACTTGTGTAATGTATTCGTGATTCAATTACTTTGTTAATGTACTTGTGTAATGTATTCGTGATTCACTTACCGGTACTTAGTTAATGTACTTGTGTAATGTATTCGTGATTCAATTACTTAGTTAATGTACTTGTGTTATGTATTCGTGATTCACTTACCGGTACTTAGTTAATGTACTTGTGTAATGTATTCATGATTCAATTACTTAGTTAATGTACTTGTGTAATGTATTCGTGATTCAATTACTTAGTTAATGTACTTGTGTAATGTATTCGTGATTCACTTACCGGTACTTAGTTAATGTACTTGTGTAATGTATTCGTGATTCACTTACTGGTACTAAGTTAATGTACTTGTGTAATGTATTCGTGATTCAATTACTTAGTTAATGTACTTGTGTAATGTATTCGTGATTCACTTACCGGTACTTAGTTAATGTACTTGTGTAATGTATTCGTGATTCACTTACCGGTACTTAGTTAATGTACTTGTGTAATGTATTCGTGATTCAATTACTTAGTTAATGTACTTGTGTAATGTATTCGTGATTCAATTACTTAGTTTATGTACTTGTGTAATGTATTCGTGATTCAATTACTTAGTTAATGTACTTGTGTAATGTATTCGTGATTCAATTACTTAGTTAATGTACTTGTGTAATGTATTCGTGATTCAATTACTTAGTTAATGTACGTGTGTAATGTATTCGTGATTCACTTACCGGTACTTAGTTAATGTACTTGTGTAATGTATTCGTGATTCAATTACTTAGTTAATGTACTTGTGTAATGTATTCGTGATTCAATTACTTAGTTAATGTACTTGTGTAATGTATTCGTGATTCAATTACTTAGTTAATGTACTTGTGTAATGTATTCGTGATTCAATTACTAGGTTAAAGTATATGTTTTTTTTTTTTTTTTTTTTTTTTTTTTCTATGTGATTGAGGGAGGCAAAAGGCATAACTGCCTATAGCGAGTGCCTCCCCCATAGTTGAAAGAGTGACAGGGCCAAAATCAAGGGACGTTCGAGCCAAAATGCCTGGACACACGGAGTTTGAAGCAATTTAAGTCATAGGAAGAGGGAAAGACTGATTCTGGGAGAGAGTTCCAGAGCTCAGATGTTGAGTAGAAGAAAGTTTGAGAGTAACGTTTTACTCTTGGGTTGGAGAGTTGCACAGAGTAGGGGTGGGATTGAGTTGCAAGACGGGTACCACGTGCCCTACGTAAAGGAGGTGGTATGCACTGGGATAGCTCTGAGGAACACTGATTATTATAGTAGCGATAGAATAGCGAGAGAGATGCAACATTGCGGCGGAGAGAGAGAGATTGCAGAGAGTTGGTGAGTGGACGGGAGTTAATGATACGAAAGGCCTTCCTTTCAACTTTGTCTAGGAGAGCGGTGTGAGAGGAACCTCCCCACACATGTGAACAATACTCAATACAAGGGCGCACTATGCCCCTGTACAGAGCAAGAAGCTGTGCAGGGGAAAAGAACCCTCTAAGGCGGTTGAGCACACCCAGCTTCTGGGAGGCTGCCTTAGCAAGACTGGTAATATGGTCCTTCCAAATGAGAGCAGAAGAAAAAGAGACACCAAGAATATTGAGAGAAGATGAAGGGTTGATTTTTGTATTGTTGAAGAATAAGGGATAGTCCGCTGGGAGATCCTGACGGGTAGATAGATGGAGAAATTGGGTTTTGGAAGCATTAAAGTTAACAAGGTTTTCTCTGCCCCAATTGGAAATAGTATTTAGATCAGAATTTAAGAGTTCTATGGCTTCATTACGTTTGTCGTTGAGGGATTGCTGGCTGGGGCGTTCTGAAAAACTAATGGAGTAGTGTAAGGTTGAGTCGTCTGCGTATGAATGGATGGGAATTAAGGTACAGTTAAGGAGATCATTTATACAAATTAGAAAGAGAATAGGAGATAGGACAGAGCCCTGAGGAACACCGGAGTTTATAGGGTGAGGAAGTGAACAATGGCCGTCCACAACCGCAGCTATGGAACGGCCGGAAAGGAAATTAGAGACAAAGGCACAGATGGAGGGATAGAAACCGAAGGAGGGTAGTTTAGAAATTAAAGATTTATGCCAGACTCTATCGAAGGCTTTCGATATGTCTAGTGCAATAGCAAAAGTCTCACCGAAGTCCCGAAAGGACTTACTGTGTAATGTATTCGTGTTTCAATTACTTAGTTAAAGTACATGTGTAATGTATTCGTGATTTAATTACTTAGTTAAAGTAACTGGGTAATGTATTAAAATTTTGTGATTCAATTAGTCAGTTCCTGATTTAAAGTATCTGAGCACTGTATTCGTGATTCAATTAGTTAGTTCCACACAGTTTTAAAAGCAAAAACAAAAATCTCAAACTATAAGTAATATTGGTCGAATAACAGCATTTTCGTTAGATGGTTTTGAATGTGATAAAGTGCCTCCGATCCTATACCCTGTTCCAAATAGGTAGTCCAGAAATCCTGAACGCTAACCTCTGTAACTCAAAAGGGGCTAGAGCAAATGGGATGTAAATTTCCATACCTATTCCCAGCCGTCCGGCTGGCTCAGTTGATAGCGTGCCTGATTCCCTCCCACCTTGAAGGTCTGGCGTTCAATCCCCGCTCAGATTGAAAAGTTTTTCTGGGATACAGCCGGCGGTTACCATCTCCCCATGAGCAAGGGGGATGGGTAATGGTCTCTGGTAGACTAAAGAAAGCCAAGCGCTTGCGAATCCTCGAAGGAGGAGAGACGGGCGCTATATAAGTAACCAGAAGATTATTATTATTTACCCTTCCTATATGGTAGAAATGGTAGCTCGATTACTCTAGTCGTTTGTGAGTTATAGAGGTCATTGGTCAAGAGTTTTGGCTTACTTATTTGGAACAGGGTATTGTATCGTGACCACTTCGCTTGGACCTTTAGGCGTGTGTGGTTAGTGTATCTATATAAGCCTCCCTCCCTATCCTTATCCTCTCTCTCTCTCTCTCTCTCTCTCTCTCTCTCTCTCTCTCTCTCTCTCTCTCCAATAGCGAGAGAGAGAACTCTCTCTCTCGCTAATGGAGAGATAGTGTATCATCAGGTTCTCTCTCTCTCTCTCCTTCCCTTTCAATGTGTGTGTGTGTGTGTGTGTGTGTGTATAGCTAAAGATGAAGAGGCGTATGTGCGTTTGTGATATCCCGTGCTTCTGATTGGTCGTGAGTGTGCCTGTGTGTGGCTAAGGATGAAGAGGCGCGTGTGTATTTACTATTTGTGATATCCCGTGCCTCTGATTGGTCGTGTGTGTGTGTTTGTGTGTGTAGCTAAGGTTGGAGAGATGTGTGTGTCCGATATCCCATGCCTCTGATTGGTCGTGTGTATGCCTGTGTGTGTGTGTGCTTTTGTGTGTTGGGTATTATAAATGGCAATATATCCATCGGATGGTTCGTAGCTTCATACAGCCAACCGCTTAGCTACTCAAATGTATATAAAGACAGCATTGCCAATTTATGTCAGGTAAGTGGGCGACTTCTGCGCCTGCCCCCCCCCCCCCCCCCCCCCCCTGTATAGCGATAGAGCCCTTGATTGTCACTCTGTAGAGGTAATGTGTTACGAGACGAGAAAATAAGGAGGCAATATGGAAGGTAATGTACAGTAGTGTGTGTGTGTGTTAGAGATTGATGGATTTTATATGTGTTTTATTCACCAAATAGAACATTGCAAAAGTACATAATATGCCCCATACTAGGCCTCTTGATTACATATACCAATATACCTATACCAATACCAATGTTTATTATTGAATTTAATATGTAGTTACAAATCAAATTGGCAGTACCGGTACTTAAATATATTAATACAAATTTCTCCTTTCTATTTGGTTTACAATTAATACATTTACGCATGTAAGTACATGTCATAATTATGAACATAATTATTATATAATGTAGACACAAAGCAGTTTCAGAAAGTAAAGTTCATGATTATTGGTTTAACAAATGCTATGAATTGAAAATGTATAGATTTCAAATTAAATGCTCTGTGTGAGAGAGAGAGAGAGAGAGAGAGAGAGACAGAGAGAGAGAGAGAGAGCGAGCAGTTTTGAGCTATAATATTCTCGCCATCCCTCCCACATCACTCCTGAGTTTTCTGTTGTAGAGCCTTGTCTCTAAATTAAGATCCATAGTGTGAGGGCGGACTGTTTGTACACATAGCTTTTTAATGAATGAAGGCTGCTCTCTGTTTGAAGTGGTTGATTGGGGTCCTTGTTGATCCTCCTTGTCACAACAGGTAGGGTACAGTCGGCCTAATAAGTGATGTTTCGGCACCATGTATGTTTCGATCAATAGTTGCTATCAGTAATGTCTAAAACTTGATTTATTCGCTTCGTGTGAGATATACAAACATGATGCTACACTTATGCATCCTATTCAACAACTGACAGACATCAATACAGCATAGAGCGAGGCAAACGTTATGACAGCTGAGACATGACTTTTTAGAGCCACCGTATGTCCCAGCCTATCTCTGTTACTCTCAAGATCTATATACACTTCAAAAAGGACGCAATCTTGTTTATATCTACTTCATTTATCTGTAGTAATCCCCAATCGCCTGAAGAGTGGATAATGTGTGTGTGTGTGTGTGTGTGTGTGTGAGGAGAGGCGAATTATGCGCTTGTTTCTTATGTACAGAAATATATACCGTACATTCGGATGCCATAGTCTCCTTCCCACTCATAAATATTCATGGACTTCAATTATGGTAGTATATCTCTGGACATTTAAAAGTTGTTTCTGCTCGGGCTCTGTCTCGTGTCGGCATGTGCCTGAGTATTTACATCCATACATATTTCTGGAAACGAATTTATGAATAACATTTTCTAAACATAAAGTACAAATTATGTATTCTAATTATTGAAAAGCAAATTCTATCAAAAAATAAATCCAGATAGTTGTAAAGAAAAGCATAGAGGGTCCACCAAATCTTATGAGTGGGCTAGAGACATGGGCCATTCCTTTAAACATCATAAAAGCTTTCCCTACCGGTACGACCTTTTACGACCCAAATTGACCCTTATCGTTTATCTGTATAAGGGTCAATCTGGGTCAGGAAAGGTCCTAGGGGAATCTTTTACGATGTTTAAGGGGGGATGGTTCACTCTTTGGGCGATTTTTGCATGTATTCGTTATTTTTCTAGTTTCCTCCCTAGACCTCCCAAATTACAAAACAATCCATTAGATCCTCCTTCTAGATTATTTTTTACATTTTTCGGTAGAAAAATGTCCCGGCCGAAGGCCAATTCTTCCAACATTACAGGCTCACTATCGTTCGCCAGGGACAAAATCGACACCTAAATGGCACGAAAGGTCTAAATATTGACGAAGAAATGGGGCGAAAGGTCTTAAATCGACTAACCAATGGGGCAAACATCTTAACATCTGAAAACTAATGGGGCTAAACATGAGGGAGAAAGTGGTCCAGAAAACCGGGCCATCCCCCCTTAAAGGAATGTGGGCACTCTGGCATCTAAGTGTAGACAGAAAACGAGCTCATTCACCTTTCCTCTCACGCACACAGTTTTCTCTCTTCACGCGCCTCTGATTGATTTCGGGCTGCCTCTATACCAAGTCGAATTTCGGGCTGCCTCTATACCAAGTCGAATTTCGGGCTGCCTCTATACCAAAGTCGAATTTTAAAGTTTGTTTTTTCTGGACCCCTTCTCCCTCATGCTTTGCCTCATTAGTTTTGATATTTTAAGATTAGTTTGGCGATCTTACGACCCTTCGCCCCATTTATTGCTAAATTTTACGACCTTTCGTGCCATTTAAGTGTAGATTTATTCCTGGCAAGTGATAGCAAGCCTGCAATTTACGAGGAATCGGCCTTCGGCTGGAGCATTTTTCTACCGAAAAATTTACAAAATTATCTCGAAGGGGTGTCATGGGAGTATTCGTGTAAGCTTGATGGAGGTTTAGGGAGGAAATAAAAACAAAATAAATACATAACAAAATAACACAGGCATGGGGCGAAAGGTCGTAACCCAAACTAAAGGGGTGGACGTCTTAAAATCTCAAACTAATGGGGTTAAACATGAGAGGGGAAAATGGTCCTCCTAAAAAAAAAAAAAAAAATACAAAAAATACAAAGTAAGTAAGATTGTGGGCGACCTATTGACTTGGGCTGTACCGTTATGTGGAAATACAGTGTTTATTGTGTATTTCAGTTCAGGGGTATAATTAGTTGGTGAGTGATTGTGTGAGTGAGTGATTTAGTAAGTTAGTGAGCGAGTGAGTTAGTTAGTTAGTGATTGTGAGAGTGAGTGAGTGATTTAGTGAGTTAGTAAGTTAGTGAGCGAGTGAGTTAGTTAGTTAGTGATTGTGAGAGTACAAAGGAGTACAAAGGAAATCAAGCAACAACAGATCTAGTGACCCTTCTAGGCTGCTTGTCCTCAAAAACACTGAGGATCAAGTGTCCAAACAGTGGTTTAGAGTGGGTAAGGGAACATTGGAAAGGGAACTACTGCCCTGCCACTAACGTGGCAGGACTAGGAAGTTAGTAGGGGACATATGGGTTAGTAACTGAGGGGAGGATAAAGTTATTCATTTACAAACGCAGTCCGTCGCGGGTTTGATGCGAGATATTTGTCTAGGCGGAATTTAAATGAATCAACGGTGCTGCAGTCTATAACGTTTCGGGGAAGCCCATTCCACAAGTTGACAACTCGATTGAAGAAGAAATTCTTAGATTCGTGCGAGTTAAAAGATTTACCAATAATTTTGCAACCGTTTCCCCGTGTGTAATTAGATTGGTCGATAGTGAAGTACTTACTACAGTTCATATTGTCGATGCCTTTGATGATTTTGAACACTTGAATTAAGTCGCCTCTTAATCTGCGCTGGGTTAAAGGAAATAGATTTAATTTTCTAAGACGCTCTTCGTATGGTTTGTTCTTTAGGCTAGGTATCATTTTGGTAACTCTACGTTGAACTCGTTCTAGCTTGTTTATATCTTTTTGGTAATAAGGGCACCAGGATTGAACGCAGTATTCCAGAAGAGGGCGGACTAAGGAATTGTAAAGGGTTAGGATAACTTCTTTGGATTTATGCTCAAATGACCTGCCTATAAAGCCAATTATTTTGTTTGCCTTCTTAACAACTTCTGAACATTGTTGACTCGGTTTTAGGTTACTCGATATTGTTACTCCCAGATCAGTTTCTCTGTTTACATTCTTAAGCTGAGTGCCATTCATCGAATAGTTTGCTTTCTCATTTAGGTATCCGACATGTAGTACTTTACATTTATCCGCATTGAAACTCATTTGCCAAATTTGGGCCCAACATGACAATTTATCTAGATTGTGTTGCACATCGTCAACTTGTTCTTTTGAGAGTACGCTATTTGCAATTTTTGTATCGTCAGCAAATTTTGAGATTGTGCAGGTGAGACCCTCATCTATGTCGTTGATGTAAATTAGAAAGAGAATTGGTCCTAGTACCGATCCCTGGGGTACCCCGCTACTTACATTGGTCCATTTAGATGCCTTACCGTTTATGACTACTCTTTGCTTTCTGTTGTTGAGCCAATTTTCTATCCATTTCAACACACCGTCTTGTATTCCATGCGCTTTTAATTTTAGCAGTAAACGTTTGTGGGGAACTTTGTCAAAGGCCTTTTGAAAATCAAGGTATATAATATCTACAGCTTTACTCTCATCGTAGAGGTTGAGGATATCGTGGAAGAAGTCTAAGAGGTTTGTTAAACATGAACGTTTTTTACGAAAGCCGTGTTGAGTATCTTTAAGTATGTTATTTTCCTCTAAGTGATTTACGAGTCTGTCTCGTATGACCGTTTCTAGCATTTTACATACAACTGAGGTTAAGCTAATTGGACGATAGTTACTGGGTAGAGATTTGCTGCCTTTTTTGAATATCGGTGTTACGTTGGCTAGCTTCCACTGATCAGGCATAGTTCCAGACTGCAAGGATTTATTGAATAGTAATGTCAGTGGTTTGGACTCGAGTATGGCTCGCTGCCACAACGGAAACACACGATCCCAACCCCAGAGTACTGCCAGCCGAACAAAAAACGCCACTACCCTCCAGAGTTCTATCTGCTATAACGGGGTATACAAGAACTCGGTACTAGCGTTTCACACAACAGACTAATAACAAGACGGGAGTTATCTAGTCTGGTCAACAATCAAACAAAGAAGAAAGTACTACAACACTAAAGAATAGTGTTGGCCGAAGCCGAAGTAATCCACCCTTGACTAAGAACTTAAGAAGTCCTCCACCCTCTACTTCGGATCGGCACTATTACGTTACGTTAAACAATAGTCCTCGAGCATCAAGCAAGGAATCTTCTGATAAAGTTAGATGCTTCTCGAATACTCGTAAGAAGTAAGTATCGGATTTTGAACAGCAATTCAATATGTAACACACTGGCAATTAACTAATATTAAAGGCTTTAAATTGACATAAGAAGAATTATAAGAATAGACAATAGTAAATGGCAAACATTAAGAAGAAGTACTCCGACAATGCACTGACAATAGCCTACTAGGATTGTGCTCGTGGGCCACTAATCTCTAAAGTAGCTAAGCGTGCCACACATGAAATCAATAGTGCATAAACAATAACATACATAAGGAGAAGCTTCAATACTATGCTGTATCTGCTGGTCGAGCAAAGTCTAGCTGGGATATCTAAGGTTAGGAAACAATGGCTGAGCAAGCGGCTCGTAGCCTAGCGAGGTCCTTAAGACTGTGCGGCCAAATTACGTTAATTGACGGGATGCTCTCTTGAGAGATCCAGATCACTAGTATCTGGTTCTCTCCTGGCGATCCTCTCAAAGTCAAGCAAACGAGATAGCACAGTGTTGGGTGGCAGAGGCAAAAGCCCTCACTCGCAACACAGTGCTAAACTCTCAAGGTACACAGTCAGAAAGACCACCTAGGCTTCCCACGTCTCCGTTGCAATTGTACCGGTTCAACCAAAACCTAGTACTCATAGGAAATCACAACTCCCGAAACCTTATCCCAGTCTAGCATTACCTAAACCAGCAGAAAACAGGAACATGGATAATCGTACACAGGGAAATGCATATACGAGTGCAACAAACATCAATCAATCCTATTCTAGTTATCCCTTCCAAAATAGGCTATCTAACAGGCATATATCTCGTGAGAACTCAAGCGATAATACTTTGGCTGACTAAATCTGCACCAAAGGGATCATGGGTTAAAAAGGGACGAGAAGAGAAGAAGATAGGCTGTTCAGAGCGTAGAGAAAGTTCACATAAGTCGGAAGAATATGGATAGTTGCAAGGGATATGAGAAGTCGCTCTGCCTGATGAGTTCTAAAGAATTGTGGCGAGGACCTCTCCTTTTTATACTCGGCCCTCTAGCGGCATATCGCAAACTACTAAGGACCGCCCACTGACAATCATTACGTCATAATATTATTCTCTCTCAATCTGGGATCGACAAAGGATTTCCCACGTGCTTGAGGAGGGAGGAGGGAGGAGGGAGGGAGGCCTACCTACCTCGTGGCGCGCTCACTGGCCGTCGTTACATAACTCTCTCTCTTCTCCTCATTATATATAAGTCCCACACACAATACTTATATCTAATGATATAAAATAGAACTCGTTGACTTAGAAGAAAACAAAATACATAATTATAATACTTATAGTACAACGGCTCACATAAACTGAGTTAGGAAACTCTACACGGACTACAGCCAAAGTTCCTGCCCTGACGATCCTAGCGAGAGTGGGGTCTGACTGAGCGTTCTGTACAGCATGCTCATACTCGGCATGCGTCACACCTCCCCCAAGATTTTACTTGCTCAACCCTGAGCTAAAATCTGACACGCAGAACCTCATCAAACCCCTCACACCCAGCGACTGCATGGCACTAAAACAACGCTGAGTTTATCACTAAAACGCATCTTATAAAAAAAAATTCACATTTCATAACTCCTCCAAACAATAGCAAAAGACATAATATCATGCTCCCAGAGCGAGCTTACAGCAGCTCAGCCGTTTGATAGTTCGTGGACTACTCAAACTCTATAGGCTATGACAAACTTATACAATTATCTATAACAAAAGAAAGAGTTTTTTTATGATTTTTATATTTTAATATGTTTTTTCCGGCTGCACGATAAGGGCAGCCTATTTTTTCTTCTATACCAAACGCTCAACTCCTGCTTTACGACCCAATACGCTGGGCTACAACCGCGAGCCAACAAGCACCAAGCGCAAAATACTACTCAAACTAAAGCAGGAGGCTACCCGTGTGTCAATCTCTCCGGGATCATACACCTGTGATAGCCTACGACTGATCATCTACCCTCGATAAACAATCCGCGATCACATTGTCACATCCCGCAATATGACGGATGTCCAGGTTATACTCCTGCAACATCAAAGACCACCTGGTCAGTCTCATATTGCGATTGTGAAATTGATTTAGGAATCTCAAAGGGTGATGATCAGTGTAGATAACCACGACTGGGCCATAGGCTGGAACATACACCTCGAAGTGCCTGAGCGACAGCACAATCGCCAGTAATTCCTTTTCTATTGTAGAATAGTTCTTTTGTGCAGCATTGAACTTCTTAGAAAAGAAACTTACTGGGTGTTCCACACCTTCATTGTCTGTCTGTAGCAAGACGGCACCAGCCCCTACACCACTAGCATCTGTTGCCAGCTGAAAAGGCCTGTTAAAGTCTGGGGCCCTGAGTATCGGGTGAGTACACAGCAAATGCTTCACCAAATTAAAAGCCTTTTCACACTCAGGCGCCCACAAAAACTTTTTGTCTTTAGATAACAAATCTGTGAGAGGTGCCAACACCATGGAGTAACCTTTTATAAAGCGTCTGTAGTAGCCTATCATACCCAAGAATCTCATAATCTGCTTCTTGGTGGTTGGGTGCGGAAATTTATTGATAGCCTGTACCTTGTTCTGAGGAGGGCACACCTGTCCCCTTCCCACTACAAACCCAAGGTACTGCACAGTGGCTTTTACGAAGTCACACTTTGCCAAATTTACTACCAGACCTGCTTCACTAAGTTTCTGGAACAAGGTCTCCAGGTGCTCACAATGGCTCTCAAAGTCGTCATCATAAATGATTACATCGTCCAAGTATACGGTGCAATTTGGAATGTCCTTGACAATTTCATTCATCAGGTTCTGAAACGTTGCTGGTGCATTCTTAAGTCCGTAGGGCATAACATTACACCGGTAAGTACTCCCGTCCACCACAAAACCACATACCTCTTTAGCACGCTCGGACAAAGGTACTTGCCAGTAACCTTTTACTAAATCTACTTTAGACAAAAACCGAGCATTACCAATTTTATCAACACTATCATCAACCCGAGGAAGAGGATATGGGTTAGTTGGAGTCAAACCGTTTAGCCTACGGAAATCAATACAGAAGCGTACCTTGCCATCTGGCTTAGGCTGCAGTGTTACGGGGGAAGTCCATTTAACGGTGCCTTTCTCTATCAACCCTCTACCGAGCATATACTCCAACTCATCCCTCAGAGCGGGTAGTTTTATGGGGGGCACACGGTACGGGATTGACTTAAAGGGTAGATGGTCCCCCACGTCAACATCATGCATAGCCTGAGTAGTGAGGCCTGGGTGTTCAGCAAATACAGTGGGGTATGAACCGAGCAACTGACGGATAGCTTCAAACTGCGGCTCAGGCAAATGAGCTATAGCCTCGTCAGCCCTTAGGCTCGAGTTCCCCGCCCACTGATCCGCTGAAACATGGTGATCCCAGCTATCCTCCTCTGAAGCTTGACTGTCCCCCTCTCCTTCTCCACCACGGCCGCAACAAGCCAACACAGGGACAGTGAGAGGCTCAGAGGGGCGCCTCACATACTCTTTTATCAGGTTCACGTGACATAACTGGTTCTTTTTCCTCCGGTCTGGAGTGGCAACAAGGTAATCTAGGTCCGAAATTTTCTCCACAATTTTATAGGGTCCAGTATACTTCGCAGACAAGGGGTTACCAACCAAAGGCAACAAAATTAATACCTCTTGTCCTACAATGAACTTCCGGAGCTTCACTTTGCGATCATACCTGTCCTTCATTAAAGCTTGTGATCCTGTTAAATTCCGACCTGCCATCTCCAGACTCTTAAGCATGCGCTCACGGCTTTCAAACACATACTTTAACAAGGACAAGGCTGCACAGTTCCTTCCCAAATTTCCCGCAGCATATAAACCCTCGTCTAGCGGGCCCTCTGTGGCCGTTTTGGGCCTTTTCAGGCCATTCTGACTGCTATATCAACCATCAGTATGAAAGGAACTGTATTGTGCCGAAAACTAGGTGGAAATCGCTACACATTGACGTAACATACAGCTACGTAGCACTCGTGGAGCACTGACAGTGTTACCTCGAAGATGGAAGTTTAGCAGATTTTGCTACCTTGCTCACTTTTAGCGAACTATTGGTTACACTGTGATCCTCTCGCGCGGTGGGGGAACTGGAGTTAGTGTGGGCCGGGAGGCCACAGATATCGGACGTATGGATCATTACTATCCCACTCATTTTCACTCGATTTCCACCCTTTTTTCACTCGTTTTTTGCCTGTTTTTTCAACTCGACTTATGTGGTGAGCCGCTCTTTAAGGGTTAAGGGGGCCCCTGACGCGGTGTCCAAAAATCAGCTCGTTTGGACTAAATCCCAGGCTCTCACCAGGCACTTCCCGAGCAGCAAACAGTACATACGGCAATCCAAGATCCCAATCTCTTCCGTTGTCAGCACAATAACACCTGAGCATGCTTTTAAGGGTGGCATGCCACCGCTCAAGCACCCCTTGGCTCTCAGGGTGATACGCTGACGATACCACCGCCCGTATCCCATGCTGTTGCATTGTTTGCTTAAAGAGATTGGAGGTGAAATTGGACCCCTGGTCAGACTGAATCTCCTCCGGGTACCCGTACCTTGAAAAGTACCACAACAAGTTACTGACTACCGTCTTAGCCATGCCGTTTTTCATGGGGTATGCATCGGGGTATCTAGTGGCAACATCCATGATGGTTAACAAAAATTTATTACCAGCCTTTGTGGGAGGGAGTGGACCAACCATGTCAACAACAATCTTACTAAAAGGTGGCCCAATTACAGGAATAGGGTGCAACGGAGCTTTAGGAATAACTTAGTTTGGTTTCCCGACCCGTTGACAAATATCACATGAGTTTATCCATGACTGCACATGAGACTTCATCCCCGGCCACCAAAACAACTTCCCCAAAGCCGCCACCGTTTTTCTTACCCCCAAATGTCCTGCCAGCGGTGTGTCATGCGCCAAACTCAGTAGGCTATCCCTGCACTCCCGCGGCACCACCAACTGGTCCACTACTCCGGACCCCTTTTTCCAGCTACGGTTAGGGTCTTGAAAACGCCGATAGAGGATGCCATCTAAATAAAAAAAATCTCCCGGCTGTGCATCACCGTCCTCGTCGAGCTCCACAGCTCCATTAGCACACGTTTGGAGCTCAGGGTCCTCCAGCTGCAACCGACGTATATCTGAGGGTGCCAAGCGATCTAACTGCTCCCGGAGCAATGCATGACCCTCCCCGATACTGGGCTGCTCCCTCTGTCTCTCTCGATGTTCATAACGTTGCTGTCGTGGAGACTCGTCATGCCCAGCCTCGTCACTCTCGATGACAGGCCCAGGGGCTACTCCAGAACTAAGTAATGGTGCTAATACTGAATCACCCAGGAGAGCCGCCGAGTCAAAACTCTTAAAACCAACTCCAGCTTTAGCCTCCTCCTGTTGATCGTTCCTCTGCTGGTCTGAAGACGGAGGACTAGGCTGTGACACTTTAGCTGCCCGAGCTCGGGTGACAGCACACGCCATGGGTTGTGCCTGGCACCGCTCGACCCACTCTCGCTCTTCCCTACTCACGTCGGCCGGCCTCTCGGCAACGACTAAGGGTAGAACCTCAGAAGCGGGCATTGCAAAGTCGTTGCCGAGAAGAAGGTCGACGCCCTCCACTGGCAGTTTCTCCACAATCCCAACATCCAATTCACGTGCCACACCATCCACCTCCAACTCCAACCGCACCAGCGGGTATGACCGAGTTGCATTAATACCCTGCACCACCACCACCCGAGCCGCATTTATAGGGTAGCCAGTCAAGTTTTTCATCAAAGTCTGGGAAGCACCTGTATCACGCAAGACCTCTACTCCATGCTTGCGCCCCGCCCACATCACGCAACCCCGTCCTCTATGGTCGCAAAAAACATCCTGAGCAGGGTTCGAGCCTCCCAGGTGCTTCTGCACTGGCTGTGCCTCAGCCTCTGACGAACTGCCCCGGGCAAACTCAGAAGACTTCAGAGACACACCAATGTTGCAGGCCAAAGACACAGCTGCTGTAGGTGGTTTGCTAGGACAGACTCTTGCAAAGTGCCCCTTTTTATGACATTGATAACACTCTAACTCCCCTTTGGGCTTCCCTTGGTACTGGGAAGGGCCCGGCCCCTTCTTAAATGGGACGGTGCTAGTCTTGTGGTCAGTCTTGGTATCGTAACTCTTGTACTTGTTTGCATAAGATATATTACTAACTCGGGGGGGTGGGGCGTCACGCCCCTTGTTACCTGCCTCACTACGCTGGGCAGACCCGCACCCACGAATTAATGATAGCCGGAGGTCAGCCATCTCAGCTGCCTCCTGTAGAGTTTTTGGATTCTTTTCTTTAATAGTTAAAGTCATTTCTGCACCTGTACACTTATAAAACTGCTCGAGCAGAAACAGCTCAGTCAACTGTTCGGCCGTCTCAGCTTTCTCAGAACGTGTCCAGTTTGTAAGTGCATCTTTTAAGTCCCGGGCATGTTCAAGAAAGGTCGCCTCCCTAGTCTTTGTAACACCCCGAAACTTCAATCGATATGTTTCTGGTTGCAACTCGTATGCCCGTAGGACAGCTCTCTTCAATTCTGGGTAGTCAATGCAAGACTCTAAAGGCAGTGCATCATAAGCCTTCAGACCCTTACCCGTAAGTCTTGAGGAGACCAGAGCTGCCCACTTCTCTTCAGGCCAATTATGCTCTCTACACTTCTTCTC
Source organism: Lithodes maja (assembly GCA_037953745.1). Lineage (NCBI taxonomy): Eukaryota > Metazoa > Arthropoda > Malacostraca > Decapoda > Lithodidae > Lithodes > Lithodes maja. The sequence goes on from JBAKBP010008057.1 coordinate 70,249, forward strand.
AAAACGATTAAAAAATTCTGTGACTTCAGTTTCACTAAATGCCGGCACCAATTTGACTAAGTGAGACAAGGACTGTTCTCTTACTTGGCCCTCACGGCCCATCCGAATCCCTGTCGACTCTGCACGAGTCTTATCTAAATCTATTTGAGCACAATATTTCTCTGAGTCGTATCTAAGCTCAGCCTCGTGCCTCCTAGTCTCATTCTCCTGCCTCCTAGTCTCATTCTCCTGCCTCCTAGACTCAGCCTCAATCTCCTTCTCCTGCTTCCTAGACTCAGCCTCAATCTCATACTTCCTAGACTCAATTTTAGCAAGCTCAAGTCTAAATATCATATCTGGAGACAGGCAGGAAGAGGGAGCTGCCACTACTGAAGGAGGGGGGGCAAGAACTGGGGAACCACCATACGCACCGCCCGAGGGCACTCCAATCTTCCAATTCTCATCCCTCTGTGGGAGAGTGCTAACCTCCGGCAACTGAGTGGACGGCACTGTGGGAGTCGAGTGAGAGGGGATCTGGGGAGGAACCCCCCCAAACGCCCTCTCCTCCGAAACCCCATGTCGCCCACGCAACACCCAGGAAATCAGCTCCCCCTTGGACATCCCTCCTACATTGGATCTGCCCAAAACCTTGGCTATCAGGTGCAAGCCATAAATATCCACCCCAGTCAGCCTCCCCTCCGTCACATGGTACTGCTTACTCACAAAAAGTCTAGCATCCTCCTCACTAGTTACTAACGGCACCTCCTCAAATGGCATCTCTCGCTCCTCGTCAGTACTAGGGCACGACATACTGAAGTTCACAAAAAATTCTCGAGACAAAAGTGTTAAACTCCCTTATGTAAGCACTAATTACTAAATTAACTGGAGTCTCTTAAATGCTCTCCTAATTGCCTTACAAAAAAAAATATTCTTCAATATGTACGCTAAAGTACGAACAAACAAATGTTGTACAACTCTGCAAAAAATTATACTGTTCACAAAATCCTAAGCAAGGTCGCCATTTGTTACGACCGGGCACTCGGGTACACTAGGGCTCTTACACAGGACTCGAGTATGGCTCGCTGCCACAACGGAAACACACGATCCCAACCCCAGAGTACTGCCAGCCGAACAAAAAACGCCACTACCCTCCAGAGTTCTATCTGCTATAACGGGGTATACAAGAACTCGGTACTAGCGTTTCACACAACAGACTAATAACAAGACGGGAGTTATCTAGGCTGGTCAACAATCAAACAAAGAAGAAAGTACTACAACACTAAAGAATAGTGTTGGCCGAAGCCGAAGTAATCCACCCTTGACTAAGAACTTAAGAAGTCCTCCACCCTCTACTTCGGATCGGCACTATTACGTTACGTTAAACAATAGTCCTCGAGCATCAAGCAAGGAATCTTCTGATAAAGTTAGATGCTTCTCGAATACTCGTAAGAAGTAAGTATCGGATTTTGAACAGCAATTCAATAAGTAACACACTGGCAATTAACTAATATTAAAGGCTTTAAATTGACATAAGAAGAATTATAAGAATAGACAATAGTAAATGGCAAACATTAAGAAGAAGTACTCCGACAATGCACTGACAATAGCCTACTAGGATTGTGCTCGTGGGCCACTAATCTCTAAAGTAGCTAAGCGTGCCACACATGAAATCAATAGTGCACAAACAATAACATACATAAGGAGAAGCTTCAATACTATGCTGTATCTGCTGGTCGAGCAAAGTCTAGCTGGGATATCTAAGGTTAGGAAACAATGGCTGAGCAAGCGGCTCGTAGCCTAGCGAGGTCCTTAAGACTGTGCGGCCAAATTACGTTAATTGACGGGATGCTCTCTTGAGAGATCCAGATCACTAGTATCTGGTTCTCTCCTGGCGATCCTCTCAAAGTCAAGCAAACGAGATAGCACAGTGTTGGGTGGCAGAGGCAAAAGCCCTCACTCGCAACACAGTGCTAAACTCTCAAGGTACACAGTCAGAAAGACCACCTAGGCTTCCCACGTCTCCGTTGCAATTGTACCGGTTCAACCAAAACCTAGTACTCATAGGAAATCACAACTCCCGAAACCTTATCCCAGTCTAGCATTACCTAAACCAGCAGAAAACAGGAACATGGATAATCGTACACAGGGAAATGCATATACGAGTGCAACAAACATCAATCAATCCTATTCTAGTTATCCCTTCCAAATAGGCTATCTAACAGGCATATATCTCGTGAGAACTCAAGCGATAATACTTTGGCTGACTAAATCTGCACCAAAGGGATCATGGGTTAAAAAGGGACGAGAAGAGAAGAAGATAGGCTGTTCAGAGCGTAGAGAAAGTTCACATCAGTCGGAAGAATATGGATAGTTGCAAGGGATATGAGAAGTCGCTCTGCCTGATGAGTTCTAAAGAATTGTGGCGAGGACCTCTCCTTTTTATACTCGGCCCTCTAGCGGCATATCGCAAACTACTAAGGACCGCCCACTGACAATCATTACGTCATATTCTCTCTCAATCTGGGATCGACAAAGGATTTCCCACGCGCTTGAGGAGGGAGGAGGGAGGAGGGAGGGAGGCCTACCTACCTCGTGGCGCGCTCACTGGCCGTCGTTACATAACTCTCTCTCTTCTCCTCATTATATATAAGTCCCACACACAATACTTATATCTAATGATATAAAATAGAACTCGTTGACTTAGAAGAAAACAAAATACATAATTATAATACTTATAGTACAACGGCTCACATAAACTGAGTTAGGAAACTCTACACGGACTACAGCCAAAGTTCCTGCCCTGACGATCCTAGCGAGAGTGGGGTCTGACTGAGCGTTCTGTACAGCATGCTCATACTCGGCATGCGTCACAGTAACAATATCGAGTAACCTAAAACCGAGTCAACAATGTTCAGAAGTTGTTAAGAAGGCAAACAAAATAATTGGCTTTATAGGCAGGGCATTTGAGCATAAATCCAAAGAAGTTATCCTAACCCTTTACAATTCCTTAGTCCGCCCTCTTCTGGAATACTGCGTTCAATCCTGGTGCCCTTATTACCAAAAGATATAAACAAGCTAGAACGAGTTCAACGTAGAGTTACCAAAATGATACCTAGCCTAAAGAACAAACCATACGAAGAGCGTCTTAGAGAATTAAATCTATTTCCTTTAACCCAGCGCAGATTAAGAGGCGACTTAATTCAAGTGTTCAAAATCATCAAAGGCATCGACAATATGAACTGTAGTAAGTACTTCACTATCGACCAATCTAATTACACGCGGGGAAACGGTTGCAAAATAATTGGTAAATCTTTTAACTCGCACGAATCTAAGAATTTCTTCTTCAATCGAGTTGTCAACTTGTGGAATGGGCTTCCCCGAAACGAAACGTTATAGACTGCATCACCGTTGATTCATTTAAACTCCGCCTAGACAAATATCTCGCATCAAACCCGCGACTGACTGCGTTTGTAAATGAATAACTTTATTTTATCCCTCCCTCAGTTACTAACCCATCTGTCCCCTACTAACTTCCTGATCCTGCCACGGACATTAGTTCCAGGGCAGTAATTCCCTTTCCAATGTTCCCTTACCCACTCTAAACCACTGTTTGGACACTTGATCCTCAGTGTTTTGGAGGACAAGCAACCTAGAAGGGTCACTGGATCTGTTGTTGCTTGATTTCCTTTGTACTCCTTTGTATTCCTTTGTACCCATCACCCCATGTTAATTGCGACTTTCCGCCCCCCCCCCCCCCCCCCCAGGACCCCTAAATGACCTAAGGGAGCGTTTTTTTGTGGTTTTCCCTATACTACTAACCCCTCCCATGTGTTTTCAGGAAAACAAAAATTGACAAGTGGCTGGGTCTGGAGTGTGCATTTTTATTAAATCAGCTGGGGCTTAATGGGTTAAGTAGGCTAGGTTTTTCATCGAATATGTAAACAATTGCCTCTCGTGCAAGATGCGTCCCTAAGCTTCTCAAACACTGTTGACTAGACCTAGGCCTATGTCACTTTCCCCCAGGAATAATAAAAGGCAGTGACGGTGGATAATTTGTATATGTAATATGCAAGGGGTGACCCATAGCCTATGTCAGCACTTTGGCTGATATTGGTACTGTATAGTGCTAACCGTGCCGCAGCAAGACTCGGTAAGGGTTATGTTAGCGGGCGTACAGTCCGCTTTGTTTACATAGTCGCATGCTCGCATTTACATTCGCGTCTAATTTGACTGCTGTTATTTGCTCCTGCTGGTAATATATATGAAGATGACAATAACTCATGGGGGTTGAGGGGAACAAAGCCCCCCCTCGACCCATTATTGTATCACAAGGCCAGGTGTTGGATAAATTGTTATGTTGAGGGAGGCTTTGCCCCCCACCCCCCCATAACTTTTTGTCATTATCATATATATTACCAGCAGGGGCAAATAACAGCAGTAAAATTAGACGCGAATGTACAGTAACTGCGAGCGTGCCACTATGTAAACAAAAGGTATGGTACACCCGCTAACACAACCCTTACCCAAGACTCAACTACAGTAGGTCCATCTGCAGTATCTGCAAACCATACCAGCCTCAACAGTGTCGCAACAAGACAGTACGGTACCATACCAAGACTCTACTGTACATTAGGCAACTTGGACTTTAGAACAACAAGATCCTGCCACAACACTGCCCTACCATGTAACAATGCTGCCGACTCTGGCGTTGCGCCAACAGCGCCCAGGTTAAACTAGTAGAGTCCCTTATGGCACCTAACCGCACTCCACCAGTCTCGGCATTGCCATACCAAGACAGTGCCTGAGTGCCAATAACAAGGCTTTATTGTATAGGCTACTAATGGCTGTTAGTCCACAACTCATTTTCCACGCCCCCTATTAGTCGCTGTTACGTCCTGGGATATATAAACACTGGGCTCTTTCTATTGGACTAGGTATGCGGCAACAAGCAACAACGGAAAACGCTAGATCCAACCCTTATCTATAAACTCAGGCAACAAACCACCCTAAACCGTCAAGAGTCCTGCCTGGACAACGAGGTATCCTATGACTCGGTTACAGGGTGCACGCACTATAGACTGCTGATAGTCAAGCAGGCTATATAAAAGATCACACAATTAAGTTGACTTAAAGCTTCAAGGAAAAGATAGATAACGGAATTAAATTGCAGAAACAATTTAATAACAAACTAGAAGAAAGTACATTTAACGTTACGTTAATTAATACAACTAATCACCCCTGCGTGAAAGAAGGTGAAAGCAAACAGTCCTCAAAACATCGTACAGGTAGACAAGATGCGGGATTCTAAACTGCATACGGCTACTGTAGGATCTGATGCTTAGCAAAGAAAGTACGTTACGGATTTAGAGAACTCTTAACTCATAAGCAGGAATAAATACTAGTGAAAGGCCATACAGTGTATAATGGCATAGGTATAATTAAATAAAGGCAGCAACTCGCAACATAACCACATACAAGTGTGCTTCTCACTCTTAGTCAGGCAAGCCTGCTCGGACAGAGTCTCTAAGCCACACCCTGACTCACAATGCTCACAAAAACGGTAAACTGTGGCACAATAACAAGCATCCAGAGATAATAAACCCCTAGCTGTTAATCTGCCAGGTGGCAGAGGTCTAGCCGGAAGGATATAGGCTTCGGATACCCGGGCTGAGCCACCTGCTCTAGCCTAGGGACGTTCCCAAGTCTGTGCGCCAAATTACTCTAATTGAAAGGGTGCTCTCTTGAGAGACTCAGATCGTAAGTATCTGACTCTCTCCTGGCGACCCTAAAATATAAAGCAAGACGTGCTAGCGCAGTGCTGAGTGGACTAGGCAAGGACCCTCACACAACACAACACTAGACACACAGGGACACAGACAAGAAAATGCCCCCAGACTCCCACGGGTATCCTAGTAAAGTCGTGCGGGTCCACAGGACTCGCACCAGCAGACTTTACTTAAAGGATCGCAAAAAGCCTCCCCTCCGGTCTAGCCCCTGCTAACCTGACACCAGAACACACTAGCAAGCATGAAACCACCAAATATGAGACAACAAAAAAACTTCCTAGGTCTCATTAACAATTACATCTCTGCATAAGGCCCAAATCCTATCTAGTTATCTAAGAGCTCGTCGTTAATACAATAATAGATATAAGGTCTATCAAGGGGATGGGATAATTAAATAGATTGGTGAAGTAGTGGAAGGAAGGTATACAAAGTAAGAGAGAAAGTTTCTAAGTGGGGTTGAGAGGGATAGATATCAAGGGGGTCCGAAGGGTACGACAGTGAGGTGAGCTCTGAGTCTTGAATCTGTCTGGACCACGCCCTAGGCATGCAGAATACATCCCATGCTTGGCAACACTCAACACAGTTGCCGGGTCAAAATCCTCTACCCCATGCGTGAGTCGAAACTAAGCCTAACGTTGCAATCAAATGCATATGGCAACGCTTCAGGCTCGTCCCAAGCTGGCAAGCGAAGCAACGTCCCAAGCCGGTCTCTCTCTCCCGCTCGTCTCCTCCCGCTCTCACTAGACTTACATATTATATATTATAATGAAACAATCAACTATCGAGAATAAAATATACTAAGATGCGTTGGTTAAGAATAAGGGCAGCTTCAAGCTGTGAAACAACATAAGAATATCCCAGACATTAGTTACGTTGTCGTAGGATATATACTAAGGAAAAGCCTGCCGGCCGGCTGCCGCCAGCCGGTTTCTAAACGGCTGGGCAGCCGACGCGCGCGCATGCCCGCATGTGGCTACTATGCAGAAGCGTCACACCTCCCCCAAGATATAAGACCCTTGACTAAGTTCTTCATATCTAACAGAAAGCTTCTCATAGTACCACACACTGTTGCGACACAAGGCACTATATATAAACAAAATAAAGACTGTTGCGCTCCACCGAACAAGTTCAACTAACTTAGCGACAATAAGCGAAAACATTCAACTTAGATACTGCTACAACATCTTATACAAAATTCTACACGTTATAAAAATAAAGAGTTTTTTTATAAGGTTTTTGCTTTTTTAATTTGTTTTTTTCGGCTGAACTACAGTGACAGCCTATTTTTCCTCCACACTCCACCCTCAATCCTGTGGCAGTCTAACCCAACATCATCCACCCTTGATAGACAATCCGCTATCATGTTGTCAGAACCGGCAATATGGCGTATGTCCAGATTATACTCCTGAAGCATGAGTGACCACCTGGTCAGCCTCATATTCCGGTTATGAAACTGATTCAAGAATTTCAGAGGGTGATGATCGGTATAAACCACTACGACTGGTCCGAAAGCAGGAACATATACATCGAAGTGCCTGAGCGCCAGCACTATCGCCAGGAGTTCTTTTTCAATTACAGAGTAATTCCTTTGTGCACTATTGAATTTTTTACTGTAAAAACTCACTGGATGTTCGATACCTTCATCATCTGTCTGTAACAAGACAGCCCCAGCCCCTGGCATCAGTCGCCAGCTGAAAAGGTCTGCTGAAGTCCGGGGCCCTGAGTATGGGGTGGGTACATAACAGGTGTTTCACCAAGGAAAACGCCTCTGCACACTCAGGAACCCACCGGAACTTCTTGTCCTTAGATAATAAGTCAGTTAAAGGTGCAAGTACAGTCGAATAGCCTTTGATGAAGCGACGATAATAGCCTATCATACCTAGAAACCGCATGATTTGTTTCTTAGTCGTAGGCTGGGGAAACTGATCGATGGCTTTGATCTTTGTCTGTGGAGGGCACACCTGACCCATCCCCACCTCGAACCCCAGGTACAAAACTGTGGCTTTGACAAAATCGCACTTACCCAGGTTTACCACCAAACCTGCTTCATTCAGTTTATTAACCCCGGAACTGCGGGGAGACTCTTAAGAGTTCCCCCGGCGGACTGCGGGGAGACTCTTAACCCTTGGTTCCCGGATGACCTCATGTACGCCCATAAAAAAGCATGTACCAGGTACCCGGAAGGCCTCTTATGCACCCACGACGTCACAGCCTGTGAGCTTGCTGTGCGAGGCGTCGGTCCGACGCATGTAAACAACAGCCGGCTGGATCGACGCTCCGCATCTCCGGCCACAAGAAGGAGAGCGTCGCTTGTTCTTGTGTGCCTGTATGTTGTTGTTCAGTATCGAAAAGTGGTGTAAAGTGGCTGGTTTGGCCATAAAGTTATCTCCAATGAAATCATCATCACAGCTCACCCAGTTGACTTAGAGAGCTCTACTTAATGCCATTTTACAGGTAAATAACACAGCTACGCTTGGGGATGCGCGGGAATGCGGTAAGCAGTCTGATTAACGAATATACGGTAGCCTAGCCTAGACGTTTTTCGGCCAAAACACCCGGGTTTCGAGGAATATATATATAATACATAACCGGGGCTGGAGGGTTAAGAGTCAGAGAAAAAAAAAATCAACTTTTGACATCAAATGTTTTGTATTTTTTTTTTTTTTTGTATTTTTTTTTTTTTTTTTGGCCCCTGGGCCATGCAAAATCTCAGTTCTCTTCCCCTCCTTCCCCACTTTCCTCCTCTCCTTCAGTTATCACCTATTTTCCCTGTTATTCCCTTATTCTGAGGTATATTTTCGTGCTAACATTAGAAATCCGGTTGCAGGGTGTGGTCATCACTGATAGCAAGCGAATGCAAGAGAGAGAGCGAGAGTATCGATCGACTGTGTCTCAGTGGCCTTGGGGGAAATTGGCGGGAAAGCAGCTTGCCTCACCCATACATTATACAACTTGCGGGCTATATCTCCGATTTTGACCATCCAAACGCTGTTTTCACTCGTTTTATTGTTGTTTCAGGTTAATACCTTTATAATCAACCCATAATAGGCGCATATGGATAAGTATTAATGCTATTAATGGTACAATGAATATTTTAGTGACGGAAACACCTCAAATACATGCGCACAGGGAGAGGTGTCTAATTATCCCCATGCGCACTTCAGAGGTTAAAAAGCTGTCCGATGTGAGCACAGTGACTGTTAAAATCCACGTCGTATATTATGACATCATCTAGGTACACCGTACAGTTGGGAATGTCGGCGACAACGTCGTTCATTAATTTCTGAAACGTTGCAGGGGCATTTTTCAGCCCGTATGGCATAACATGGCAACGATATGTGGCACCGTCCACCACAAACCCACACCCTCTCGCGCTCGCTCAGACAAGGGCACTTGCCAATAACCCTTAACAAGGTCTATCTTAGTGAGGAACTTGGCTTTTCCTATCTTATCCACACTCGTCCACGCGAGGGAGAGGGTAGGCATTTGTGGGGGTTAAACCATTCAACCTGCGGAAATCTATACAAAACCGCACCTTGCCATCTGGTTTGGGCTGCAGTGTGACTGGGGAAGTCCACCTTACTGCACCCTCAGAAATCAGCCCACCTTTCAGCATATAATCCAGCTCTTCCGTAAGTGCTGGTAATTTAATAGGGGGAACACGGTATGGCACTGATTTAAAGGGCGGGTGGTCCCCAACATCGACATCGTGCACCGCTTGAGTAGTGAGGCCAGGATGCTCCGCGAAAACAGCTGGGTTTGAATCAACAAGTGCTGCACAGCTACACGCTGTTGCTCAGGCAGGTGCAATATCAACTCGTGAGCCACTTGTCTAGAATTCCCCGCCCACTGATCTGCGGGAACATGACAATCCCAATTATCCTCCCCCGCAGCTTGACTGTCCCTTCCTCCTTCTCCACCACGATCGCTGCATATCAACACCGGGACAGTGAGAGGCTCGGAGGGGCGCCTCACATACTCTTTCATCAGATTTACATGGCAAAGTTGGTTCTTTTTCTTACGATCAGGAGTAGCTACTAAATAGTCTAGATCAGAAACCTTCCTTACAACCCGATACGGACCAGAATACTTGGCAGACAAGGGGTGTCCCACCAGAGGCAGTAGTATCAGTACCTCCTGATCTACTTCAAACTCCCTCAGCTTCACCTTCTGGTCGTATCTGTCCTTCATCTGAGCTTGTGAACTCTTAAGGTTCCGACCTGCTACCTCCAGGCTCTTTAGCATTCTCTCACGGCTTTCAACAACATACTTTAGAAGCGAGCATGGCTTTGTGACTCCCTCCCAGATCTCCTTGACTATGTGGAGGGGCCCCCTGACCCTGTGTCCAAAAACCAACTCGTTCGGTCTAAATCCCAAGCTCTCCCCAGGTACTTCTCTCGCAGCAAATAAAACGTATGGGAGACCTAGATCCCAGTCCTTCCCATTTTCCATGCAATAACACCGCAACATACTCTTGAGAGTCGAGTGCCACCTTTCCAAAACTCCCTGACTCTCGGGATGGTAGGCAGATGACACCACAGACACTATCCCATGTTGCTGCATGGTCTGCTTAAACAGAGCAGAAGTAAAATTGGATCCCTGATCAGACTGGATCTCCTGAGGGTAGCCATAACGAGAGAAATAGACAAGTAGGTTTTTGACAACAGTCTTAGCCATCCCGTTGCGCATGGGGTAAGCATCTGGATACCGTGTTGCTACATCCATTACAGTTAGTAAACATTTATTGCCGGCACTAGTGGGGGGCAATGGGCCAACCATATCGATAACTACTTTGCTGAAGGGCGGCCCAATGACAGGGAGGGGTTGTAACGGGGCTCTCGGGATGACCTGATTGGGTTTCCCAACAACTTGACAAGTGTGACACCCATGACACGACACTTGCCTTTAACCCAGGCCACCAGAAAAGCTTGCTCAGAGCTGCCTCCGTCTTACGTGCCCCCAGGTGCCCTGCCAAAGGCACATCATGAGCTAATCTCAATAAGCTCTCACGGCACACCCTCGGTACTACTAACTGGTCCACTAATCCTGACCCGCCATCCCACTTTTTCTTGGGATCCTGATGTCTCCGATACAAGATCCCCTCGGACAAGAAAAAATCACCAGGCTGCGCATCCCCATCGCTCTCCAGTTCGATAGCACCATTACCACACGCCCTGACTTCAGGATCTTCCAGCTGCAAGGAACATATATCAGCAGGTGCGAGATTATCCAAGTTCATCTTAAATAATTTATTTCCACCTCCAATGTCCCGCTGAGCCATCCTTTCCTCACGCTGCGCATAACGATGCTGTCGCAGAGTCTCTTCCTGCCCTACACCTGCACTAGCGGTGACAGGCCCCGGGGCCTCTCCAGACTCTACATAGGTGCCAATAATGAGTCACCAAGAAACACTGCCGGCTCAAAACTCTCCAATTGACCAACACTTCCCGTTTTCTTGTGACCTTTCCTCCATGGTTTGATAGACTGAGGTGGTGGCTGCAAGGCTCTGGATGTCTGAGAACGCGTCACAACACACGCCATGGTTTGTACGCTACACTTCTCAACCCACTCCTGTTCCTCCCTACTAACGTCGGCCGCCTTCTCGGCAACGACAAAGGGTGAAACCTTAGAAGCAGGCACCGCAAAGTCGTTGCCGAGGAGGAGGTCGACGCCCCCAACAGGCAAGTTCTCTACAATTCCGACATCCAGCTCCTTCGCCACACCACCCACCTCCAGCTCCATCCGCACCAGTGGGTAGGACTTCGTAGCATTGATCCCCTGAACTACCACCACCCGAGCAGCGTTAATCGGTCTACCAGTAAAGTTCCTTAACAAGGTCTGAGAAGCCCCAGTATCACGCAATAGCTTAACTCCTCGCCTTTCGCCAGCCCACCTCACAAAACCATGCCCTCTATGACCCCCAAAGACGTCGCGAACAGGGTTCGAGCCTTCCGGACTCTTGAACACAGGCTGTGTCGCAACCTCTGACGAACTACCCTTGGCAAACTCAGAAGATATAGGCGACACCCCTATGCTGCGGGCCAATGACACAACCTTGTTTGGTGGCTTGTTCGGACAAGCATTTGCAAAGTGACCCTCCTTGTGACATGCAAAGCACTCTTTACTCTTTGGTTTCCCTTGGGAATGGGAGGTACACTCGGCAACCACAAAAACGGACCCCCGTATTTTAGTGGAAAGAAAACGGAGCGGCTCTTTGTACACGACGGCTCACAGGGTAACAAACGCACGAACACACTCACCCTGTGAAGCAGTCAGAGATTTGATTCACTGTGTCATATGAAAACAAAACATCTTCACAGCGCATATTGATTTCATCCAGTGGTTGCGTGTTTGTGTGTTCTTGACTTCTTTTGTATGCTTATACGAAAAATTCTGCATTATCCACATACGCTATTACTAGCTTTGAAAGAGTAAAACTTAACAACATAAATACATAGCTATGCACAGCGCATACATAACGGATTCCATATATTAATGAAATGTCATAAAATAAGGTAATTTACTCGTTTATTCATTGACACACTTATTGCATAAAGTATATAAGCCTCTGCAACCAGGCTCTACCAATTTTGTATTTTACTAGACAGATATAGTTTAAGCCGAGAAGCTTATTAAGTATTGCATTAAAATGTCTCTGTAAACTTGGCTGTAATCAATACTTAGATTATGAATGTAATAGAAGTGATGCTAGTGGTAAATATGACAGTGGTTATGATAATGGATGTGATAGTTGTAGTAATTAATGATAGTTTGAACAATGATAGTGTTAATGATGGTAATGGGAAACCTTATAGTGATTATAGAGACAGTCATAATGTTGATAGTGGTTGTAACAATAACGGTAGCTGATGATAGTGCTTGTGATGATAAAGTGATGATAGAGATAGTGGTGACAGTGGTAGTAAGCGTGATGGTCATGGGAGGGGTAATAGTGTTAGTGATGACTTTTGCAAGTCGTGAGAGTGTTAGTAAGGCTATTGAGACACCCTACTCAGTGTGATGATGGTGTTTGTGATGAGGATGACACAATAATGATGATAATGAAAGTGATTTTAGTGTTAGTGATTATAGTGTTAGTGATGACAGGATTAATGACGATACTGCTATTTGCGAATATAGTAGTGATGGTAGAGGGAGTGATGATAATGATAGTGATAACAGTGGGTAATGATAGTGATGGCTGTGGTAATGGTATAGTCTGAGTAATGATAGTGTGCGATGATAGTCATAACGATTATCGAGGTAATGACGATAGAGGAAGCGATGATAGTGGATATCATGATAGTTGTATTAATATAGGTAGTAGTATTGATAGGAATAATGATGACAGTTGTAGCAATATGATAATGGTATTAAGATTATGGTAGTGATTATTGTGGAAGAAAAACTGTCGTATACATTATTACTGCACATTTTTATTATGGAGAATATATAGAAATAAGTAATGTCAGTAACAAGGTGAGCGAGCATACCCCCGGTAAAGATTTATTTTGTATATAATGAGTATAATTACTATGTAAATAAATATATTTTACATACACACATTTTAAACTTATATTGATAGTGTCATATTTACATACCCATAAATCATAAATGACAATAATAATATTTAAAAGAAAAATTGAATCATAATAATACTTAACATTAAGTAAATTTTACTACACATACTATTAATAATGTGTCCAACCCCCATCCGCTTCAATAACCTCTCTTAGTCTGGTTGGCATGGAGTCCACCAACTTACTACATATCTCGGGCCTATTTTTAATGCCCTCCCACACAGCTCTTGCCTTCCGCCTCACTGCCTCCTTTATTTTTTCTTCCACACCCCATTCCTGAACCATGTAAGCCCAGAGATTCTCTATTGGATTGCAGTCGGCTCCCTTAGGTAGCCAATCCAATAGAACAATCTCTGGGTGAGCCTCAAACCAATGCCTTACCACTAGGCTCGTATGTATGGAGCTACGGTCTTGCACCATATATATAGGCTGGGGTTCAGGAATGGCATATGCACGGACAGACGGGATAAAGGAGGTTTCTAATATGTTTATATATTGTTGGCCGTCCAGCTGTCCCTCTATGTCGACCAACTCGCCGACACCTCCCCACCACATCCATCCGTGCATAGAGGTCATCACTCGTCCACTGTAGCCTGTTTCATGGATGTTTCTGCGTTGGTAGCGTGTGTTGAGCACTCGCCAACACTGACGGCCAAATGCAGCGACAGATGAGAAACACTTTTCATCAGTAAATATAACCGACCTCCAAAATTCGTCGCCACGATCAATGTTCGCCTGGCAAACCTTTTTCTCTCCTCTCTGTGCGCGTCAGTCAAGGTGTCCTTTCGGGCAGGGATGAAGCATTGTAACCCTCTTTCTTTCAGCCTACTCCTTGTTGTCACTGGATGGCACTGTATTCCTGTTGTTCTTGTGATGGCGACTGCGTTTGAGAGAGGGGCAGTCTCTGCTTCCTGGAGGATTTGTTGGTCGTCCTCCCGGGTAGTGACTCTTGGTCCTCCTGGCCGTGGTCTGGTGAGGACGTGTCCTTCCTCTTCATGGCGCCTCACCCAACGCTTTACTGTGTTTTTGGATATGCCGAGAAGGCGACTAATTTCTTTAATCCCCTTCCCAGCCTCGTAGTAAGCCACTATCCGGGTTCGCCGCTCAATTACCTCTGGACGATTCGCCCTGGTTCGTGGTGGTCTCACAGTACGTCGTGGTTGAGCCTCCATTACTGTATTCAAAGAAAAAACATATTTAGTGTAAGATATTCAACAACTGAATGTAAATAATAAGAAAAATTAGATTGTAGATTATACTAGGATTTAGCATTGTGTAAGAATGTTGTTGCATGACCAAAAACCATGAATTACACCATTGTGAAGATCTTCCTATAATAATAACCATCAATGTATCATTAAAACAGACAGTAGTGGACACTGGTCGAGAAGCGAGGGGGGACAGCCGCCCATTAGCACAGTCATTGACACCCCCCTCCCCCCTGGGTAGTAGTCAGATGATATAAAAGGGAACCAAGTGCTTTTATATATTACCATTTAGGCTTCCCTTCTTTAAACAAATTACGTATGACAAAAGTTACATACAGCCGCGTCTAATATGACCTGATCCAACACAAACACAGTAGTGAAATGCACATAATTGGACTACCTTAAATCGTACTGTATTAAAATAACATCACGATAACATTGAATGTGGTTCCTTATCACATATTTCTTATCAACCCACAACCACCACCTCCACCCCTCCCATGGGACCTGCCATCACAAAAACACACTCTCTCGCAAACACACACTCTCTCCAACACACACTCCCTCTCAAACACACACACACACACTCATTCTCTCTCTCTCTCTCTCTCTCTCTCTCTCTCTCTCTCTCTCTCTCTCTCTCTCTCTCTCTCTCTCTCTTAATTTGTTGTGTTATAATAGTTAGGCCAATTAATAACATTAAGGATTTTAAATAAATTTGACTGTAATCAATCTGAATGTAAATACCATAAACAGGTGTTCAAACAACACGTATGACCCTTCCCATTATCTTTCCACCCTTGTCCGAACACAATGTTCATAGTGTTTGTATTCCCCCTGACCACAGCGTAATTTAACAGGAGTAAACGTTTATACATTTGCTTAACTATTATAACACCGTAAATTATGGCGGGGTGTCGAAAGCATTATACTAGACATTCATTATTATCTGACTAAAAGCTTAACTACAAACCAGGCCGCAAAGTTCATTAAATCATCAGTATATTCTCTTACATTAATTTAATCAAATATATATATATATTTTTTTTTATATTGATATGGAAAGCAAACAAGCATTAACTCATTAGAAACCTTTCTGCCCCAAATAGTTGCGGCCCTGCGTATATATAGTAAATAACGTAAGTCATTACATATCTCTAATCACGGCGAATGGTTGTTTGCAATAGTGAAAATTAATATTGAATTGAATGTAATTAACATGAAGATAGTGGAAATAAAGATACTGCAGATGGATATATTGAAATTTAACAGGACTGAATTCTGACATAATATTTGTAACCGAGGAGTAGTTGTGTTAAATGAAAGGAGATGAAGGGATGGACACGAGGAAGAAAGGTCAGGAAGGGAAGAGACGAGTGGAGTTGGAGATTAGGAAGAAGCGAGGAAGAAAGAGATGGGAAGGGAACATTGGAAGGAGATGAGGATGAAAAGAGAAAACAAGGTGAGGGAGACAAAAACAAAGGAAGATAATAAGAGAGCCTGGAGAGGGGACAAGGACGAACAGAGGAAAGGAGACGAGGAACGACAGGCAAAACGAAAGAGAGGGATTTAACAAAAACAAACAAAACAATATATTATTTTAAGCACATCCTGTAGATAGGAAGAAGCGAGTTATAGGGAAGGGAGATATGGCTGTGCTAAAGTATGCAAATATAAGTTTACAAGTAAAATGCCTTAACTAAAATGTTGGTGGCCTTGGTATAAAAGTAACACCTATTAGATTTGACTAGGTGATATTTCTCACTATGTAAAATACATATTTAGAATATAAAGTAAGTAAACTACTTGCATATAAAGGATTATACCTCTACATTATACACGTTTCTGTGTAACTTCATAATACTTACAGAACCCGTTGTAACTATGCACCAGTCACAGGCATGATGTGATGCTAGGAGAGAAGGCAGTAGGCAGTAGTAGAGGCGAAATATTCTGAAAGTGTAAAATATATCAATAACGATATAAAGTAAGTTAGCGGTTTAAGTTGTTATTTCAAACATATTTCAACACACTCATAATATAATAAATAACACAACAAGATATAAGCATGATGCTACCTTTTGAGGATCTGTATGAAATCGAACGATGCAGGATTACTTCTACTCACGTCGTCAGCTCGGCCATAGCTGTTTGGCGAAGGTTTGAAGATTCATTTGCAGTTCCATATTTAGCTCCACCGTGCAGGATTTCTCCCTCCAGTTAGGTTGTTGTAATGGTATTTTGAATGTGGTATCTAACATAATTAGAAATATAGACACAATTTTATCATCACTTACAATCCACACTTTAAATGGTTACCAAACAGTAGACAAATAAAAGCAGATCACGAAAAAAGAGCAAAGCTTCGAATCACTCACAGTCTGTATGCGTTCGTCCGTCTGTTAAACCTCTGTGATAGTTTGTGTGAGTCGCCATCCAGAAAGGACCCAGTCTTAAAACCGGGGCCGGTAAGGGGGGGTCCGTTTTTGTGGTCGCCGAGTGTACCATTAGACTTCTTATACGGGACGGTATTTGGTTTATGTTCAGTTTTATTGTCAGTGCTAGATGGTTTTGTGTATTTATGTGTATCACAATTCTTGGGAGGGGGAGGGGTACGATCCTTTGCACCCGACTCACTCCTAGCTGCTGCTCCGCACCCTCGAATTAATGACAGTCGGAGGTCAGCCATTTCTGCTGCCTCCTGGAGACTTCTAGGATTTTTTTCCTTTATATTTAATGTTAAGTCCCCGCCTGTGCACTTAAAGAACTGCTCCAAGAGAACCAGCTCACTCAACTCCTCAAAAGTAGCTGCCCTCTCAGAACGCAGCCAATGTCGTAGTGCATCAGACAAGTCCCGGGCGTGTTCTAGGAAGGTACTATCCTTGCCCTTAGTAACACCCCGAAACTTCAAGCGGTAAGTTTCTGGTTGTAACTCATAGGCCCGTAGCACAGCCTTCTTTAGCTCATCATAAACTACACAGGACTCTAAAGGTAGTGCATCATACGCTTTTAGCCCCTTTCCTAGGAGTCTTGATGAAACTAATGCTGCCCACTTTTCCTGAGGCTACTGGTGTTCCTGACACTTCTTCTTAAATCGCATAAAAAACTCAGCCACACCTAATTCATCGAACACAAGAACTAGTTTAAGCAGGTGCGACAATGATTGGTCCCGATGTCTGTTACTTCCCCCAATATTTCGCCCTGTTACCTCCACTCGAGATCTCTCCAGCTCCCTGTCAGCCCGATACCTAGTAGACTCTGCCTGCAGTTCAGCTTTTCGTATAGCAACCTCAGCCTGCACACTAACCTGTCTTTCGGCGGCCTCAACCTGAGCTCTAGCGGCCTCAACCTTGGCCATCTCAAGCCGAAACAACAAATCTGGAGTCAACCCTTGAGGAGGGGAAGGTGCATTTAATGGAGAGGGTCCCTGTGATTGAATTCCACGCTGTCATTGACCATCAACTTGGGGGTATGTACTAAATTCAGGCACCCTGACATTTGATATGGGGGTAGAGTGGAGGGGGGGCTGGGGACCGGGGCCCCCAGTCGCCTCTCCACCCAGGTCTCTCCCTTCTAAACCCAATATCAAAGTCCTCAGCTGATCTTTCCTCATGCCACTTAAACCCTGGTGACCCTGAAGACCTGCCACACACTTTAAGCCATACTTATTCAGCTTCAACACCCTGGCAGCGGTAAGGGGCACCTCTAAAAATCTTCTAGCACCCTCCTCGCTATCGACTAGCCACTCCACAGGTCTTTCTCCCTCCGAGCCCGTATCGTGACCTGACCCATCACTGTGTTCTGATGTATTAGACATGTTTGTGTACTGCAGTAATTATCACGGTTATAGAATGTGCCTTATCTCCTATGCAAGTATGTATATACTAATATTATTTAACCCTTAATTAGCGGCGCGCAACAAAAGTCGAGTTAAATAAAGCTGGACTATGTGGCGGCGCTCGACATATATCGTGTGGCAATTTCAGCACGTAATGTGGCTGAGAGAGAGAGACAAGTGGTGGCAGGAGAGTAGCGAGCGTATGACTGCTCCAGACCACCGCGGCGAACCTACTGACACGAATCCCACCTCCTCCCTCCCTCTCTCACTCGCTATATAAGGAATTGTATGGGGAAAGTGCCTAATTACATGCTTTTTGCACTCGCGTTGCACGGTTATTGCAAGAAAACTAGCCATCATAAAAGGATCGTTATGGTGTCATTCGAAAGCTCTGTTTATGCCCTTTCAGGGATAGATACTTGTTTTACGTTCTGGGTCTTATTTAGGCATGAAAATGATCACGTAAACAGCCCTATTTTGGCTAAAAACACCCCGCTGGTCGGTACATATAAATAAACCGCATAGGCCGCTCGTAAGGCGTTAAAGTCTTTTAATGTGTTATATTGGTTGCTCCAAAAAAAAAATTCTATGTCCACTATATTCCTCTAATCATAAGGAATCTCAAAACAAATGACCACTATATTCCTCTGTTCAGTAAATCCTATGCAAGGTCGCCATTTGTTACGTCCTGGGATATATAAACACTGGGCTCTTTCTATTGGACTAGGTATGCGGCAACAAGCAACAACGGAAAACGCTAGATCCAACCCTTATCTATAAACTCAGGCAACAAACCACCCTAAACCGTCAAGAGTCCTGCCTGGACAACGAGGTATCCTATGACTCGGTTACAGGGTGCACGCACTATAGACTGCTGATAGTCAAGCAGGCTATATAAAAGATCACACAATTAAGTTGACTTAAAGCTTCAAGGAAAAGATAGATAACGGAATTAAATTGCAGAAACAATTTAATAACAAACTAGAAGAAAGTACATTTAACGTTACGTTAATTAATACAACTAATCACCCCTGCGTGAAAGAAGGTGAAAGCAAACAGTCCTCAAAACATCGTACAGGTAGACAAGATGCGGGTTTCTAAACTGCATGCGGCTACTGTAGGATCTGATGCTTAGCAAAGAAAGTAAGTTACGGATTTAGAGAACTCTTAACTCATAAGCAGGAATAAATACTAGTGATAGGCCATACAGTGTATAATGGCATAGGTATAATTAAATAAAGGCAGCAACTCGCAACATAACCACATACAGGTGTGCTTCTCACTCTTAGTCAGGCAAGCCTGCTCGGACAGAGTCTCTAAGCCACACCCTGACTCACAATGCTCACAAAAACGGTAAACTGTGGCACAATAACAAGCATCCAGAGATAATAAACCCCTAGCTGTTAATCTGCCAGGTGGCAGAGGTCTAGCCGGAAGGATATAGGCTTCGGATACCCGGGCTGAGCCACCTGCTCTAGCCTAGGGACGTTCCCAAGTCTGTGCGCCAAATTACTCTAATTGAAAGGGTGCTCTCTTGAGAGACTCAGATTGCAAGTATCTGACTCTCTCCTGGCGACCCTAAAACAAAAGCAAGACGTGCTAGCGCAGTGCTGAGTGGACTAGGCAAGGGCCCTCACACAACACAACACTAGACACACAGGGACACAGACAAGAACATGCCCCCAGACTCCCACGGGTATCCTAGTAAAGTCGTGCGGATCCACAGGACTCGCACCAGCAGACTTTACTTAAAGGATCGCAAAAAGCCTCCCCTCCGGTCTAGCCCCTGCTAACCTGACACAAGAACACACTAGCAAGCATGAAACCACCAAATATGAGACAACAAAAAAGCTTCCTAGGTCTCATTAACAATTACATCACTGCATAAGGCCCAAATCCTATCTAGTTATCTGAGAGCTCGTCGTTAATACAATAATAGATATAAGGTCTATCAAGGGGATGGGATAATTAAATAGATTGGTGAAGTAGTGGAAGGAAGGTATACAAAGTAAGAGAGAAAGTTTCTAAGTGGGGTTGAGAGGGATAGATATCAAGGGGGTCCGAAGGGTACAAAGGAGTACAAAGGAGTACAAAGTACAAAGGAGTACAAAGGAAATCAAGCAACAACAGATCTAGTGACCCTTCTAGGTTGCTTGTCCTCCAAAACACTGAGGATCAAGTGTCCAAACAGTGGTTTAGAGTGGGTAAGGGAACATTGGAAAGGGAATTACTGCCCTGGAACTAATGTCCGTGGCAGGATTAGGAAGTTAGTAGGGGACAGATGGGTTAGTAACTGAGGGGGGGATAAAATAAAGTTATTCATTTACAAACGCAGTCAGTCGCGGGTTTGATGCGAGATATTTGTCTAGGCGGAGTTTAAATGAATCAACGGTGATGCAGTCTATAACGTTTCGGGGAAGCCCATTCCACAAGTTGACAACTCGATTGAAGAAGAAATTCTTAGATTCGTGCGAGTTAAAAGATTTACCAATAATTTTGCAACCGTTTCCCCGCGTGTAATTAGATTGGTCGATAGTGAAGTACTTACTACAGTTCATATTGTCGATGCCTTTGATGATTTTGAACACTTGAATTAAGTCGCCTCTTAATCTGCGCTGGGTTAAAGGAAATAGATTTAATTCTCTAAGACGCTCTTCGTATGGTTTGTTCTTTAGGCTAGGTATCATTTTGGAAACTCTACGTTGAACTCGTTCTAGCTTGTTTATATCTTTTTGGTAATAAGGGCACCAGGATTGAACGCAGTATTCCAGAAGAGGGCGGACTAAGGAATTGTAAAGGGTTAGGATAACTTCTTTGGATTTATGCTCAAATGACCTGCCTATAAAGCCAATTATTTTGTTTGCCTTCTTAACAACTTCTGAACATTGTTGACTCGGTTTTAGGTTACTCGATATTGTTACTCCCAGATCGGTTTCTCTGTTTACATTCTTAAGCTGAGTGCCATTCATCGAATAGTTTGCTTTCTCATTTAGGTATCCGATATGTAGTACTTTACATTTATCCGCATTGAAACTCATTTGCCAAATTTGGGCCCAACATGACAATTTATCTAGATTGTGTTGCATATCGTCAACTTGTTCTTTTGAGAGTACGCTATTTGCAATTTTTGTATCGTCAGCAAATTTTGAGATTGTACAGGTGAGACCCTCATCTATGTCGTTGATGTAAATTAGAAAGAGAATTGGTCCTAGTACCGATCCCTGGGGTACCCCGCTACTTACATTGGTCCATTTTGATGCCTTACCGTTTATGACTACTCTTTGCTTTCTGTCGCTGAGCCAATTTTCTATCCATTTCAACACACCGTCTTGTATTCCATGCGCTTTTAGTTTTAGCAGTAAACGTTTGTGGGGAACTTTGTCAAAGGCCTTTTGAAAATCAAGGTATATAATATCTACAGCTTTACTCTCATCGTAGAGGTTGAGGATATCGTGGAAGAAGTCTAAGAGGTTTGTTAAACAGGAACGTTTTTTACGAAAGCCGTGTTGAGTATCTTTAAGTATGTTATTTTCCTCTAAGTGATTTACGAGTCTGTCTCTTATGACCGTTTCTAGCATTTTACATACAACTGAGGTTAAGCTAATTGGACGATAGTTACTGGATAGGGATTTGCTGCCTTTTTTGAATATCGGTGTTACGTTGGCTAGCTTCCACTGATCGGGCATAGTTCCAGACTGCAAGGATTTATTGAATAGTAATGTCAGTGGTTTAGAGAGCTCATCCTTAGCTTCCTTTAGAACTCTAGGCGAGATTGTATCAGGTCCAGGCGTTTTATTTACCTTGAGTTTATCTAAACAATTCAATACTTCTCTCTCTGTAACGGTGATATTGCTTAAAACATCTGAATTATCAATCTGAATCGGCGATGGTGTAGGGATATCACTGAGGTCTTCTGTTGTAAAAACTGATGCAAAGAAGGTATTGAGGGCATTACTCATTTGTTCTTCGTCTTTGGTGTATTCTCCATTTTCATCGACTAACGGTCCAACAGTTGAAGTAACTACTTTTTTCTTTCTGATATAACTATAGAATTCTTTCGGGTTTGTTTTACTTTGATTCGCAATATGTAACTCTAAGGTCTTTTTACTTTGCTTAATTAACTTTTTGGCTTTGCGTCGTAGCTCTACAAATTTCAGCCGTTCTTCGTCATTTTGTGAGGATTTTAATCTATCATTAGCAAATTTTTTAGCAAGCAGGCAGTTTGAAATATCTTTATTCCACCATTTGGGCTTATTATTATGGCCTGGACGCCGAGTTTTCGATGGTATGGAGTCTTGCACTGCTTTTAGGTAAGTGGCTTCGAATAACTTCCAAGATGTATTTATGTCGTTATTGTGAATTAAAAAGCTCCAGTCAGTTTCTTTAAACATAGCTCTAAGTTTAGGAAAGTTTGCTTTCTTGAAATTAGGGACTTTTTCGATGCTACTATTTGGTTCGTTACTAGTAAAGTTTAAAGTGAAAGTTATCGTATGATGGTCGCTGTTACTGAATTCATCACCAACATTCAAATTCTCTATTAATTCTTCTTTTGTTGCAAGTACAATGTCAAGAACGTTATTACCACGGGTCGGCGTTCCAACAAATTGATAAAGCGAACTCTCTTGCAAGTTCGTATACAAGTCATGTCCGGAGTGTGAAGTAAGAGTATCGCCCCACTTGGTCACAGGTAAATTAAAGTCACCAAAAATTACGGTATCTTGTGAGTTACTTACATCTGCAATTTGTTCGTAAATTTCTTGGTCAGTTTGCACTGATTGAGCTGGAGGTCTGTATATTAATGCAAGTATTATTTTGGTACCTTTATTATTCTTTATTAGCACAAAAGATGCGTCGACGTTCACAATTTGAGGTTTTGACAAGAGGGTAGGGTTAAGACTTTCTTTGATATAAAGTAAAACACCACCTCCATTTCGATTTATTCGGCTTTTCTCAAACATTACATAACCGGGAAGTGAATACTCTGCTAAAAAGTCTCTATCTTCTGTATTGAGCCAAGATTCTGTTATGCCAATCACATCATAATTTTCTGTAAACACTAGCTCCTCTAAATCTGAAAATTTATTGCGTATGCTACGAGCGTTTGCATAGAAAACCTTTAAATTTGTTATTTTAGAACTCACGGAACGCGCTTTAATAATATTTTTGGTTCTTGTCGGATCTACATTTATGTTCATGGCTGTCCTCGGTCCTCGCTGTCTCCGGTCCTTATCGCTGGTGGTCCTCGGTTGCCTCTGTGTTTTTCTTGGCGTTGGATGATTTATGTCACTGCTGCTTCTTCTCGGATGGCGTTTTTTGATCCATGGCTGCGGACTGCTTCGTGTAGGAGACGACCCATGCGTGCTGAACCCACAGGGTTTAGATGAGTGCCATCCTTGCGGAACAGAGTAGGCTGGTTGTAGAAATTGTCCCAGAGGTTGATGAATTCAACTTCTTCCCTCAGACACAAATGTTTTAGTCGGCTATTTGTGCTGAAGGCCTTGTCGTAGAATTTGTCAGGTGCGTCGATCTTGGGGAGAATGCCTGAGATGATGATATTCCTTGACTTGTTTTTGTAGTGCTGGATCATCTTGCGATATTTCTCCATCAACTCTTCGGATCTGGTGCGCATGACGTCATTTGAACCAGCATGGATGACAAAAAGGGTATTTTCATTTGCATCCTTTGTGGTATCTTCGAAGG